>UZAE01012020.1:7278-94403 GCA_900617975.1 Rodentolepis nana
GTCAACAAGCTCATTGCCTTTAATGGCACAGCGACCAGGAATCCATTGTAGAACCCCTGTTTTGTTTTTCTCTCTCAGCAGCTGATAGAGTTTTCTACATTCCTTTATCTCAGCTGTTTTGGGTGGCTCTCTGTTTCCAATTGAGCTTGTTGCTTTGGTGAATTTCGTATCCAGGCAAAATAATTGGCATATTGCTATCCTAATGGTCTCTAATGGATCCTAATGGATCTATTGTGTTCCGCTGCTGCGTAGAAAGAGAAGAGTTCAGAAAAGACACCTGCACCAATGTTTGCTTGGTTTTCTATGTATAACCCATCATTGAAGACTTGGAGCCATTGATCTCCAGGATAGTTGACATTGATTGTCTCAAGGGCCAGTGAGCGAATTTGTTCTGGAGGGATGTTTGATTTCCTGAAGAAGTCAAGCAGTTGGGTGCATCACACTACATCAGTGTCCGCTAATGGGTTCATGGGTAGAGAGAGGCTTTTTGGTTTGTCATCGATTTATAATTCTTTCTTCAGTTCTATGGCTTTCAGTATTAGACCAGATTGCATTTTCAGATGTCTTATTCTATTCTCATAGGTGCTGAAGAACTTATCCATGGGAATGCGCAGTAGCTTCTCATACAGGATTAAGGCCTTTTCTTTGATAAGGGAACATATTGTGATGCTTCCTGTAACTAGGAGCATTGCCCCAATGGGTGCTGATTTTATCCCTCCAGTAGTTAGTCCTAATGCTTCGTTGTGTGCCTTCTCGAGTGGTTTGAGTCAGCTCTGTGGGTGTAATGAGTGGCTCACAGCAATACAACATTATTGGCTGAATAAACATCTTGTAAGTGATGTTAAGAGTTGAGCGTGCACAGCCCCATACGCTACCAGCAAGACGCTTCAGTACATTCAGTCTATTAGAGACCCGTTCTGCTATTTTAGTAATGTGACTTTTCCACATTAGCTTTGTGTCAAACGTCATTCCGCGATATGTGAACTCATTGGTTTTTTCTATGGTTGTATCATTGTACCTTAGGAGCGGGTTTATGCTGTGACGGACCGTCCTTGTATCTTAGAAGCGGGTTTATGCTGTGACGGGCCAAAACCTTAGAAGCGGGTTTATGCTCTGATGGGCCAAAGAAGAAATGCAGTTTTCGCGGTGTTAATTACCATTCCATTGTTGTCAGGATTTAGATATTAAATGAATTCTGTTTTTGCTGTATTTTTTTGAAAAGAATTATCGAAAAAAAGTTTTTGGCTGTATTTCTTAAAGTCTCCACTAATTTATCGACATGAGATTGCAAAGTGTTATTCGGTTCTCTAAAGTTCTTCCATAGGAAGCGAACAGTATACAAGTATTTCGCATTAAAACCTTTATTTTAATTTTTATTAATTATTTCTTGAATTGGCAGTTTCTTCCAAAATTTAAGAGGAAATTTTGAGATTATCTGTATTTAAGAAATATATACTAGCTCAGATTATCAAAATTCTGTGAAGAATTTGGTAAATTTTTGAAGAGTTTCCTCTTCCCTATCACATATATGAATGGACGCAATTGCCCACAATGATTAATTTTAATTTGTTTGAAATTTCAGTTCATATCTTGATTTTATTTGCTTGAATATTTAACCTATAATTTATCCAACATTGTAATACTCTTAAAATTCCAATATTAGCAGAATCTATTAACTCTTAAGCAATTACCAGATCTAATCACTAAACACACTTCGTTCTCCTTTTTTCATCAGAAAGTGAGAAAAGTTTTGCTTCTGTGAGATTTCGCAAGAGATAAAATGTGCTTTAATTAGATCTGCTTAGAGAATTAGGCAAAATTCTTTTCGCTAAATTATTCTGGTCTTTTAATTAGGTCATTTCTCAACTAACTTTAATTTTCGATTCGATAAGCTAACAAATTACTGATTGTCTTCATTAATTCGTTTATTTTATCATAATTAATAATGTTTACTTCTAAAATTTAAACGAAGTTTGTTTCTTCTCACGTCCACAGAGTTCTTGCAGCTTTTCACGAGTGCTTATTTGCAAACAATTTTTACTTTCTATTGCCATTTTTTGCATATTCAATTTTATGTTGACCAATTGTTAAATAGTATTTTGGGAAAGTAGCGTATGTAGAATTAACCAATACTTCAATCAGAGCTTTTCGTACTAATGAAGATATGATATTTGATGAACATTTGGGAAAAATGATAAACATCATTTAGAATGTCATTTGATATATATAATGAAAAAAAGTATTTTGTGAAATTTGGTTTTTTTGTTAAACCGTATTTACCTTGTGACTCGCGCTTATTTGATCTGTATCGTCTTAAAGGAAAACTAATTTCCAACAGATCGGACATTTTAATATCTATTGAAGGGCTTTTATTTTTTTAAATAAGATTTTAGTTTGTTGCTTTGCACAAATTTTAATATTGAATTAAAATTAAAATCATAGAATTTTTTAGACTTCATTTATTTATTTCAAATAGCAAGCCTTTTGACAGTTACCATTAGCCCTTCAGGTGACTTCGGGCTTCACAAAGAGGAGGAGGAACATCAAAATGACAAAAAGTCAAGAGGGGGGACAGAAGAGTGATTCACAGTTGTGAAAGAGACAGGCAGACACAAAGGCAGAGAAATGGTAAGATGAGTGCTGTGACAGTGATCGAATATGGCATACAGTTGGGTCATGGTTGTTTGAAGTCAGAAATCAATTGCCGATTAATGGACTTTTTTTCCGTATGAGTATGCATTGCCCAGGGTACACCTCGTGGAAGTAAGTCTATCTCGCAACAAAAACGTTCAAAATAAATGCCTTCATGCAAAATAATAGGACATTTAAGGTTTGATGTTCTGAATCCAAATTAAAAATTTTTAACTTTATTTCAATTCACCAAATTGGTATATAAATGAAACTAGGGATCATTATTTTCCAGAATGCAGTTCATGTATGTTGCCAATTTTACTGTCAATTCTTTCTATTCATGCAATCAGTATTTTATGCTCCGCTTATGTTTTGATGTAAGCCCTGCCTTTAACCTAGGCTTAACTTAGCATAAAGCCTATTTGCGCTTGACTGATCAGAAATTATTCCACCAAGGATCTTAAATGTTGCTTAACACTTTTTTGCTTCATCAATGTCATCATCAATAATTGATGTGCAGAATCTGAAATTTCTAAAGCTCATTAAACATTTGTTTTATAGCCACTGAATTTCAATGATTTTCTGTAACATATAGCTTTGGTTTTGGAAGAAAAATATGTAATAAAAATATGGCATATTCCATTTGTCCTCACACATTTGATCCCATCATCCAATCGTCGTAAAACATAAATTTTCTAATAAAAAAATTAAATGGCTGCCATTGTAAAATATACACAATCTTAAGTAAACCGCGAATGACGTCATTTGAATGCTCATTAATGAATAAAAAATCATTGTAAGATTAAATTATTGATTAAATTGTTTGAAATTCCTTTTTTGTTATAATCAGCCTAGTTTTAGCAATTTTGGTTTTCCTGAGCATTATCTTTTCCAAATAAAGTTGTTTGTAGAATTTCGACAGTTTAAAAATATGTAGGCTTAGCCCTAGCGAAATACAAGATATTAGTATATATGTTTAACTTGTTTAGGCACCTTAAAATCTCAAAGCAATTAATGTGAATTTTAGTAAATTACGTATACTTGACTTTAGATTTCATTTTACTGTTCATCACTTAGCTTATATGTTGATCTTTCACTAATGCAAATGCACTAATGATTCGCAATTTCATATAGGAAATAATAAAGCTCGTGAACTTATTATTTTATTGAAGAAATAGAAGCGGATTCGATCTGTTACTGGTTTTGAGAATTTTTAAGTAGATTCATTGAAGCTTTTTAAAAATAAATTGTACTCTTTGCTCTGTATAATAAAGTTGACGCGCATTGAAATGTTAAGTTATCGATTCAAGAATGACATTTTTTTGTCGACCGAACTATTTTATAGAAATATTTAATGTGGACTTTATTTTTTATTAAATTCGCCTTTCTACTTTGAGAATATAAAATGTTCATAAATTAGCAAATTTATATTTAGCACTTTAAATTACTAATTGTGCTTGCTTAAATTTGTATGTTTGATTAATAGTCTGAATTTCATAGAGAAAAATTTCCAAAAATTTTGATTTACGATTTTAAAATTTACATTAAATTTAGACTTTGCGTGAATGATGGATACTTCTTCCAACACAGATCAAATTAATAATTTATAGAGCGAAAAATTATTTCCTAAATTAGTATATATATGTACTTATATATTTGGGTTATTAAAATTTATACATTGTTTCCTGTCTGACTCGGGCTGATTTTACTGCATTGTAGGAAAAAATCCATTTCAAAGATTGTTGATTTCTTTTATGAAGTTGTACATGCTTTATAAAACTTCTAAATGAATGGCACAGGATGCTATTCTACCTTTCAGACCTATTATTGGACTTTAATTTAACGTCAAGGAAAATGCGAAAATTACGGATCGCCGTCTAAATTATTAACCGGTTGACTTTTGCAGTTTGTTCAAACTTAAGAGCCAAATAGTGGAACATATCTATGACTTAAATTGATATTAATATATCCGTAACGCTATCAAAGCACATAGTTTTGAACGAAAATACTTCTTTTTGAACTGAATTCAAGTAACTTTAGTCGTCTAATAACAAATTAATGAGCTTTCTAATCATTTTAGGATTTCATTGGATTTCAATTTATAGCGATACATAATATTCATTTTATTTGCTGGAAATGCAAAACAATTTACAAACATCCTAAATCGGTTGATTGAATGTGTTGGTTAGGTAACTAGAATGAAATTTATAATTTCATTTCATTTAGAAAAATGCAGAATCCATTTTTATATGAGCTTGAAATTTATTAAAAAGATAAACTTGAAATTTTGGTAAACATATTTTATGCCTCTATTTAGGGGTGCGGGATAGACTTACCTCCACGTGGTGCACCTTGGACAACGTATACTCATACGGCTAAATAGTCTATTAACCGGCAGTTGACTTCTGACTTCAAACTACCATAACCCCACTGGATGCCATATTCTACCACTTCCACAGTAATCATCCTACCTTTTATCTGCCTTTGTGTCTGTATCTTTTACAACTGTAAACCACTCTTCAGTTCACCCTCCCCTCTCGACTTTCTGTCTGCTTTGATGTTCCTTCCCCCTGTGAAGACCGAGATCAGCTAAAGGGCTAATGATAGCTATTAAAACGCCTGCCATTTGAAATAAATAAATGTCTCTATTTAACATTTAAGGTCATACATACGCACTGGAAGTCGTTATTTTAGCTAAGAGGAAAGAACACCCAGCTTTTCATTATTCCATTAAAACCTAAGTCACAATTATTAATGCAAATTCATTCGATCACGTGGTTTTAATTCAAAATAATAAATAAAGAAAGAGAAGCAAAAATATTAATCACGTCAGTAAAGATATTCAAATATTGAATCAATTGAATGGCGAATGAAGAATTTATGATCGAATTCATATGTCTTGAGTTAGAATCGAATTTTGTTTGATTAAATTTATGTATCTAAATCAATTTGATTCCAGTAGTCATGAAATCGAGTATACGTTCAGAGGTTGAAGCAAATTACTAATTTTATTCTTATTTACGCAGTTTAATAAATCTTTTTATATCGGCATTCATGTAGATCAACTGTTTTTTTTAATTAGAAAAATTGGGCACTGCTTAAAACAATGTTGTCTGCTTTTCTTTCTCTAATTAAAGGCCAGAAAAATTCACCCTGGATGAGGAGTGATCTATTGCAATTCTCATCTACGCCTCATTTAATTAAACGTATTTCTGAGCATCAATTTTATTAAAATAGTAATCGGCTTGATGAATTTAAAATTTACAGTGCCAATTTTAACTAGCTAAGGCATTATTTTCACTCAACATGCTTTTATTTTTTAAATTAATTATCCTTGATTGAATTAGCTAATAAATTGACTTAATACTCATTTGGAAAGCTTAAATTCTTTTGTTGAATTAAATTTACTTAAACAATTTGTGAGTCTAGACTTCGAAGTTGCAATTTTCAAAGTTATATAGAGAAAAAAGATGAATACAATCATAAATTAAGCGCTTTGGTTGATTTTAAACTTCAATTGAGTGTTTTACACATTAATTATATGATTTTGTGTTTATTTTTCATTTTAAATTAATTTTTAAAGAAATATATTGAAAAAAGTTGAACATACGACTGCATACTTTATTTGTGTGCCTTTCCATAAAACTCTAAGCTAATCCTAATTTGCTTATATTTACTAAATATTATAATGCTTTTATGGAATTTTATAAATTATTACTCTGCTATTTAATATTTTTATTTTGTTGTTTTCTTAATTTCTCCAAATATCATTCAAGAAGGCATCAATAATGTAATCACTCTTGATGGACACGTATGTCGCAATTTAATGCAACTTATTTTATTTGAATTCTTTATTTTAAATACTCTCTTATAATTTGCAAAAAGAATTTTCATTGTTATAATTCAACTTTATGAGTTTGGTAATAAATCAGTCAAAGATAAGTTAATATAATGGAGGATTATTTTTTTGCGAACTACATGACGCAGTGGTTACTATTGAAAAGGAACATATTTTGATAAATCATTTGTTGATATAGTATCGAATCTGTTTAATTTCTTAGCAATAGCTCAATTAACTGTTAAGCTAAGTATTTTACGCTTATTTTGGGCTAAATTGGTTTCTGTTACTGAAATTTTGTACGTTCCAGACTACGATATGATATGAAGTTTATTTGATGACCAATTGACAAATCTTTTATTCTTATGCATCGTGAATAATAATGGAGCAACTAAAATGGAAACAATTGAAATCGTAAAACTATGTTTTTCTTAATTCTTCAAGTGTAAGTTTCCTGGACAAGATGAACCTAGCAATCTTCTTACAACTAACTGCCACGAAAGAGTTTTCTCCCGATTTCACAAGGTGAAAAAGTGCATAGTTCACCCTTTTATAATGTAAAAGACCCGAACGATTGGCCTTAAATACTTCATTAAAAATGATTGTGTAATTAAAATGCTAGTGGTTTTATTAAACTAAACCCATCCATTTATTGCCTAAACCGAATAGTCAGGTTTCATGCAGTGTAATTCGAATTTTCTGCCTAAGGTATTGATTTAACTTCGTTTCGTTTGAAACAAACGCAACGACTGCAAATGCAAAACGTTAAATTGTTGAGAAAATTAGCTTTGAGTGGCGTAACGGATGGGGAACTTCACTTTTGACCTGAAGCACAATTATTTTCGAAGAGTGACTCATCATATTCATCCTTCAATAACATTTGGGTTGCAGCTTATTTTACTGTCTCCACTATGTTGTATACGCTTTGAATTTGAGCTAATATCACTGGTCACATCTCCGTCACCAAAATTAAGCTCGCTTTAGTCAATAGCCTGTTGTTTATTATATTTAACTAGAACTCGCGCTATGCTGCTCTATAATTGCACATTGCATTGTAGTAATAGTGGCAAACTTTCATGAAACGCGTGCTCAAGTAAAAAATGTCTGATTTCTGTTAAAATTATAAAACAGCAATAACATAACTGCCAAAAATTTGGTACATGAATTTATTGCCAATGCCTGGATAGTCTTAATTCATTATTTAAGTTTTGAATATTTGTTTTTTTCTTAACGTTTCATATTGAACGCAATGAGATTTGATTATATTAAAGTAAATTATACAGATGCGTATTTTGTGTATGGATAGATAATTGTCGTAGACATTTCTGAAAAAATGAGAGTTGAAAAGTTGTTAAAACATTTTCAGCAGTGTTATTGAAGAAGTGGATGCAACGCTGGATAGACAAATTGATTTTGAAGGTATACGAGCTAGTCCATTAAGAACCATATATTATTGATGAGAAAAGGGGTTGATATATTATATCAAACTATAATACACACATTCAAATAATGTAAAAATAGAATATATATGTATAAGAATTCAGTGAAAAACTGTCTTAATTTTAAATGAAGCAAAATATTTTGGTTTCGTAAATCTAATTCATAAATAATACTTAATAGAATGGTTATAAAAAATGGCGGTCTTCTAAGTGTAAACATACAATTTTGTGCTTTCTTCAGCTGTCGACTTTGGAGGAAATGCATACTAATTATTTTGATGCTTTAGTTAAGTGGGACAACAAATATAAGTTTGTTATGAACATCATACACAAGAATCTTAATTAAAATTACGTAATATTTAATATAATTTAAAATAGAGTTTATATAATTCCATTTTAATTAGTTCCCAAATATTTGGAACAGCTGTTATCTGAAATTAATTTAGTTTATATGCTATCGAGTACCATCAGTGCTTCCATTTTTCACTTCTATCCAGGACAATTGCGTGGCTTTCAAATATATGCATATTAAACGTTATTTGCTAAGCGTTCAAGAAAAATGAAGTTGAATTTTGTGTATCTGCGCATTACCTAATCATCGTTAATTTCAGATTTTAAAATTCCTTCCCCATTAAGTCACTTAAATTTAGGTCTTGAAACGTAGACGAAAATTCAAGCATCTCTTCAAAAAATTACGTCAATTAGACAAAAATAAATTAAATAATTCAGTAATTGAAATCAAATTATCATATTTTCCGAAAATATTTAATTCAAATGCCTTGACGCGATAAACAAGCTTGGAGAGCAGACATACTTCTAGAGATAAGCATCTTTCGATTTTACCTTAATTCCAAATTTAGTTGCTCTATTATTTAAATCAGGCGCAGTTCATTTAGATTTTATTCTAAGTACAATACAATTACCACTTATTGGCTTTTGATTAGACAAAAAACTGATTATATTAAAGTTCTTGCAATGCTGATGACTTAGGCTCGGATATGAAATATTAAGTGTAATATTTTAAAGAGATATAACTTTTTTCTCTTTTGGATGAGAGACGTTTTGTTTCATAAATATGTATCAAAATATTTTATAAGCTTTCTGCCTAACTATAAATCTATTGTTTTTGAGCTTTTCACAAGCAAAGCACAGGGCGTGAATTTCCAGTTTCAGTTTTGTTTACGCTATTGCTACGAAAAAAGCATTTCTATTAGTTTTATTTATTTATTTCATTTAATATTGTAGCCAAATAGAAGGCTTGCACCAGGAGTGCCATATTTTAAGTTCGTTGAACCTTGAACTAAGATTGTTATTAAATTTCTATTTATGTGATAGACCAATTTATTTGTCATGAAAAATGAGCAAAGTTTTTGAGAATTTTAAGACATTTATAATGTACCAACAAAATAATTCTCCAGTTTAAAAAGGAATTAATAAGAAACTAATGTTGTATTAGCTTATCTGGGTAAGAATTAAAGATGTTCGCACATGCTCTTAAATATCTTTAGAGAAAGGTACTATTTAATAAAATATAACGATTCCGAAAGGGAAAAATAGATTTGTGTGAGTCTTAGTAGCCGTCAATTTGGAAATGCGAAGCTGGTTTGATTGAATGTCTGATGAAACTCGTGAACCAGAAAGTCCAAATAAAATGGCCGATATGCAAATCACATAATTAATTGCCGACTTAAATTTAATGCTCACATAAAACTACGAAAAAAATAAAAATTAGGAGAATAATTATTGAGCCAAAAACATATTGCTATTCATATGCCAGAAATACTGCGATTTATAATTTCGAAACGTAACTGTTAGACACATATATAAATATAACTACCACTGGGGAAAGGGAGATTAAAGTAGAAAAGAAAACATAAAATTATTGCGTGTTCAGGAACTAATAACATTAATTTATCTGATGTTATTGAGTGAGGCGGAGTAGCAATAAGTTAAAACAAATCTAAATTCAGTATTGTTTATCAATTTAGAAAGGCAAGAGGACAACCTAATCTTGGAAGAATGTTTAAAATTAAATAAAAGTGAATACTCGGCATTACCAATTTCATGTAAACGCAAATGTGTACGAATTGCATAGATGAACTGATTTACAAACAGGCATTCCACGCAACGAAATTTAATAAATTGGCGTTCATCTAACCTGAAAACTTATATATTTATATATGTCGAAATTCATAACTAATCTAATTTTCTGTAATAATTGCATGAACGCATTTGCGAAATCTCCTATTCTTAAATCCAAACTTCAGAGATAAATTCGAATGGAATATTTCAACCATTCGTACTTTACGGCCTAGAAGCTACTCAAATTTGCATTTAAGTGAGTGTTCTGGCCTTGAAACATGAATTTTAGGGCATTTTTGAAGTGCTGTAAAAAGCAAGCAATATTTTTATTATCACTTTTATATATTATTTATTCATATTAGAAGCATACAAAAAAATAAAAAATAAAAAATTTCAAATTCCGTTGGTTATCCGCTAATGGAGTGGGGCGTCTCAAAAATTTGGTGCGTGACCATACCCACGATTTCAACTCTCCTATCAATCTGAAATCAAAAGTAAAAAAGATTATCAATCTACAATTATATCGCTATGTCCGGAACTACGGAAAAGTTTTAGATATATTTTTTACGAAATGGCGACTGTCTAAAGAAAAAAACCGTTTTTGTACAACTTTTTGAACATTCTTCGATTTTTTAAAAAAAGTAAAATAAAAATCTGGGAGTGGCCGTAGTTCCGGAAATAGACAAGGTTTTAAAGAAGATTCTCTTGAAATTTAAAGTAAATCGGTTCAGCAGAATTTGAAAAATCGTGGGTATCAGATTCAAAAAACAGTTTTGAGAAAAACACGTTTTAAAGTTTCAAGTAAAATATATTGTAGTCTAAGTCATAAAATTATATTTTTAACCTACATTTATTTAGTCTGCTACTCCTGCTGCATACATCGGACCTTCCTTGACATTGAAAAACTATTTTCGGTGTCTCTGTTTTCTTTTCGGGCAGTTCTGGCCACCTTTGATGCGCTTGATCCTCGTATCTCGGAGCGGTCAATCCTGGCGTTGTCTCGTCTGATAGAAAATGCATGCTCTTCTGGACCAATTTTCACTCCCACAATCGTCATCCTCTTCAATATCGGTATAAGGTTTTTAGTTCAAAAACACGTTGCAATAAATGTTGCAATTTCTATGATCTGAGACCTGGAACGGATATGCTTTGAGCGAAAGCTCATATCAGCGAGTTTAGAGACTCATTATTATTTTGAGTTTCTGAACCCAAACGTCGAATCAATAACTCTTCTGATGAGAAACTTCGAAGGATTTGTCAACGAATGGACATGATGGAAAGTAGCGTGGACTATTGCAACTACATTGTAATGCAATTTTGAACCCGAGTCCGCGCTGAGCCGTTCTTGAAAATCCAATCTCGGAAAACTTCTAAACACATTAGTCGCAATTATTATGTATAATTACTTCTTTATCATTTGATTTCCTTAATTTGGCTGTTGATGCACTTGTAGAACTGGTGTTTTCCTGTTCCGTGAATCTATTGCCGTGATGTATATATATATAAATAAATAAATAAAGATAGATAGATATAACGGAACAAAAGAGCTTACTAAGAAATATATATTCAGGTAGTCTGAGAACCCATTATGTCCTTTGTTCGATTAATTGCAGTCCAACCGATTTTTATGCCTGCTCAGCAAAATACTTATATCTCCAAAACTAATTTGAATTTTGGGAAATCCTCTCGTAGATATATTCTTAAATAGGCAAACTATGAAAATATGCAAAATAAAATTTTCGAAATTTTTTTTCTAGATCAGATTACCCCCTTAAGTCATCAGAGAATTAATTTTTTTTCAAGCGGGTGAATTCATTTGTAAAATAAAATGGTGTCTCAGTTCCAGTTAATTCTACATGGATCTGGAAGTCTTTTATAGAAATCCATGTTGGATTGAAATTGCAATATTTGACAATTTTTCATTACTTTTCAATTAAATCATAATGAGTCAATATATATCTATTTTGGTGACTGAGTATTACACCAATGATACATGATCTTGTAAATTGATACAGTAATCAACGTGTTAAAGAATTACCATTTTTTCGAAACTTTCTATCATTAATTTAAGAACTAATTATCTCAAAACATTTCTATTACCATTAAGTAGGCATTAAATCATCGATAATATGCATTAGCAATTATTTTAGTAAATATATATATATATAATGCGAAATAAAATTAACGACTTGACTTTGCATAAAATTAAAACTCTACTTTACTTTCTTTAAATTAATTATTTGATTAAATAAAGCTTCGGTGGACATTATAAATCTGACAGGCCATTAATTTTATCATTAGCAACTTTTATTGATCATCTGATTGGTTGAAAATATCAATTATGCCCTAACGTGCCATAGTAACGTGCGCATCACAATGAAACATATGAATGCATTTTTAAAACAATAACTGATGACATTTGTAAATGATTCGTAATGTAATTATGGATAATTAGTTGATCTATGCCTGAGCTGGCGATGCTTAGAAGATTTTGAAATATTTTACGCAATTTAAATTTTCCAGTTTTAAATAATAAATGGTTAACTTATATAAGTACATGCTATTTAAAACAAAACGTTGACTTTCGAAAATTTTTTAATAATTGAAAATGATAGTATGCTTTTGATCCTGGAGATAGAAGAAATTTCATAATTTGTATACTTTCATATTCAGAATTTATCTTTGGAAAAATTGGGTGTGCGATAGTCTTACCTCCGCGTGGTGCACCTTGGGCAATGTATACTCATGCGGCAAAAAATTTATTAACCGACAGTTGACTTGTCACTTCAAACTACCATCACCCCACTGTATGTCATATTCGTCTACTTCCACTTCAAACTACCATCACCCCACTGTATGTCATATTCGAAACTTCAAACTACCATCACCCCACTGTATGTCATATTCGACATCCTTCAAACTACCATCACCCCACTGTATGTCATATTCGACTGCCTCTACAGTACTTACCTTTTTTCTACCTTTTCTACCTTTGCCTTTGAGATACTCTTCTGCTCCCCCACTCTCGATTTATTCACTTTAATGTTCCTCCTCCCCTTTGTGAAGTCTGAAGTCAACGAAAGGGCTAATGATAACCATCAAAACGCTTGCCATTTGATATAACTAACCTTTTGAAAAATAATTGAATTGAACTGCATTTTCTGATTTTATATTTATTATTTCAATTTTCCCAAATTAATGGAATCAAGGTTATTTTGATTATTCGTCCTGTGATCTTGTGTAAGCTCATATTTTTAAAAAAGGAAAATCAAAGAGTTTTTGCAACTTATCGAACCCTTCAACTTCAGTCTGGAAATCTAATTATCTAAGTGCATTAATCTTCATGGACAACAGTTTACATTCTTTCCTTAATAAAAAAATAAAAATATTTTTGCCCTCTCAACATTTTCATTCTTTTAGATGATAACATTTTCTCTCGTTTGAAATTATTTTAAAATTTTATTTTAATACATAAATAAGCATATATATTTGACATCTTTATCAACAATTTTTTAACCATAAACTGATATTTTTGGAAATAGCCTACCAATTTGACGGAAATTTCTGGAAAATTGTTTACATCACTTCATCCAGATCTTGAATCATTAATGTCGGGCAAGTATTGGTTGGTTTTCTGTATTAAAATTGAAAATATCTGAAATTTCAAAAGTGGGCATGTTATCCTTCTCACTTTAACACTATGTAATTATTATTTGAACTAACCTTTCTTTATATTTTTAAATTAATTGATTAGTAGCAGAACAAATAAATAAATCACACTTAAAATTATTTTACCAAAATTGTTGGTATTTTGGTGGTGTTTCATCGGTGGAATTCTGATGTTATCTGTTTTAGTGAAAGGCTGACATAAATATGGGAAAGGTAGGACCGGCAGATTTTAAAATCATAAATTAATTTATATTAATGCTGCCAATATTAGTTTTTTATTAATCCTTCAGAATTACTGAATAATTTTTATTTACACTGCTTTTTACCAAAGTAAATGAAAATAAGTTCAAACGTTAGAAATATGTGGATACATCTTAATTAAAATTTTAAGATTTTATTTCAAGACTTAAGCAATACTTTTACATCTATTTGCTGCTTATATGTAATAAGCACGGTTAGAGTGTTACTGACGATTTGGCGCTGCCTGAAAAACATCAGACATATTGTCTGCGTAATATAGGGAGAAGCGGTATATTTGGTTTTTTACGAATGTTATCAGTGATTACCATCTTCTGATTTTTAATAATGCACAATGCATTTGCAAATACTTTTTAAAACGCATAAAAAGCCATTATTTATTTTCAATTAAAAATATAATTAGTTATCGCTAGATGCGTAATACAAATTCATGCGTGAATAAAAGATAAGTATTAAATATAAATTAATGAGTGACCAAATCTTCATTGTTAATAATTATATGTTAATTTACAACACATTTATTTGTTTAATGTCCAATATGTTTCATACATTGAACAGGATTTTTTACCAATTTAGGAGAATGGAAATGTGAAAAAGGACACCTTCCGAAAATTTGTAAATCATCACAAATTTAGAATATTTATTTAGTATCTAGATAAGCTTTTTATTACAAAAACATAATATTTACTTTCATGATAAATTAATATTATGATAAAAACAGAAATAAAGATGTTTTAAGCAGAATCTTGTGAATAGAACTGAATAATAGTCGACATCTTATATTTAATTATTTTAATAAAAGAAATGCAATTATAATTCAAATAAACATTCAACATTAACATTTGAGACAATTTTACATGTGTGACAAGTAGTTATGCTTTTAGATTTGTTCAGAATAATGCCATAGGGGTTGACATTATGTCGTGATTCCTCTTCTTACTTAACTAAAGGTAAATGTAAATTTTAAAACTAATTTGTTTAATCGTTTAAGGTTAATATGGTAGTGAATGGGAAGTGAAACATTATGAATTTTATATTTTTTAATTTAAGAAAAGCTATTCTTGATAATTTAATGCTTTTACTGAAAAGTAAGCCAAATGATTCAAAAGCGAATTTAAGATTTAGTCTACTGCAGTGCATATTTATATAAATTTCTTCAGATTTTTTGGATCTCTAACGTGATTTTAAAATTTTCACTTTGTAATTAATGGGAAATTTTGATGTAAACTACGGTAATGCTTTTCATTTTTAACAAGGAAAGTTATTTTTGACAAACGGAGTATCTTTCTGAATCGAAAACTTAACAAATACTTACTTCAATTCACATTAATCCGTTTGATTATTCGTATTCCCAAAACGGGTTTTTAAATGTGATTAAAAGATTTTGTTATGACAAATATTGTAATTTTCAAAAATATTAGTAATTTTAAATGCTGTATAAAAAAAAATCAACATACTTTGAACGTTTTTTCATAAATCCTTCATGTTATAAAATTTAAAGTTTTAATTTAATTTAAATGAGAAGACTGCTTCATTTTAATGATTGATCGTAATGCATGTTATATTATTATGTTAATTATTAAAATCATTTCTTTACGTTTTCATATTGCAATATTTTGTTCAAAATAATTGAAAGTGAGAACAAATACAAACATAAGCTAAAATAAGTTAGGTTGAAGATATTATATTACTTATGTTTTCATTTTGTATTATTAAATTAGATTATAATCAAACGCATTTTAATATAATATTTGAAGGGCAAGTGGTAATGCCATGTAACTATTAAATTTTTACTTTAAATTTATTATTCAGCTCTTTGGAAAAACATATTTAATAGAGTCCATATTACCATGATATTTCGAAATAGAATCCAATATGTTATTCTCGTTAGAGTTGATTTTGTATCATTGCTACCTTGATGTAAATCAAATGTCTATAATTAAATGACTCGAAATACATAATGAAAAAATAAAAAAGGCACATTTTTCTTACATTCTCATAATACTAGATATATTTCTTTTCCCCATTATTTCAAGGATATTAATTTTGTAGTCTTGCAGGTGGTTTAATAAGCTTCATATTTCAATTGTTTTTGGTTTTATGTATTTTAAATTATTTATGTAGTTAATATGTGCTCTTAGAGATTTTCCTCATATTATTGATATGCACTGAATTTAAGCCCAACTGAAATGGCTTCAAATCATTCAATGCTACTTTGCATTCATGAAAAATTTCTGTACTTTCAACATTTAAATTACTTCCACCCACATCATTTTACTGTTATGTGGGAAAGTTAGTTTTCTTGTGTTGCATTCCTGGAATTCCGAGTATTGGAAAAATCTAAATGATCGAAATGGACAATGTAATATTTTCAGAAATGTACGCATTTGATGTGAATAATGCTATATGCAATTTAATTGGCTCAAGTATTTAATTATACGTCATCATTGAGGTCAGAATTATTATATATTTACCATTATTATCTATAAAACAAATTTTATTGATGGCCTAAAATGTTGTCATTATGAATACTTAGTTTTACACATCCCATGTGGTAAAAATGTTTGGTAATAAAAAGAACAAGAATCGATTACGGATAAAGTGATTGACTGATATTTATGAAAGATAAATGACCCAATGATATTTGAAAAAAATAGCCTATTTCTTTTCGTTACTTTTATACGGCAATTATTTGATGTCTACTAATCAGAATCTTTTGCAATATGACCTATTTCAAGCGCGAAAACTTATTTATTTAAGTACGAGAGCACGCAAGAAATTTAATTAATTTAGTATTTACTCGTTTAAATTAAAAAAAAACAGTCGTTGGTGGAATGCACTGTCAATTTAATAGATAATAAAATCTGTAAAATTATTTTTAATTTAGATTTGTGAAATTAAAAATTTTACGAAATATATTTATAAGATATGAAAAGTGGTGAATTTAAAATATTTGCTAAACATGATACTATACTTATTAATTGACATTTTCCACTAATAAACTCAAGACTCCATTTGAATTAGTCAATTTTAGCTGTTTCATGCATTATTTAATCTATTCTATCGCCGTTTGCCATAATGCTTGTTAAATTGCGGATGAATTTACTTTCAGATTCACTTTTGTGTGTTATTTTTAATTTTTTAATCGGTAGCAGGAGCTCAACTCTTTGTGGTTGAATGCGTTGTTATTAATAAAGTGCATATACAAAGTCGAGAGATAGAGAGGAATTCTTGATTTGGAATAAAGGTTTCTTTACTTTTACTAATTCAATGGCCATATTAAATGAATATACTGATAATTTTTTACTGAATTGTACAAAATGTAATTTAGCATTACTCCTAATGGAAATCATTTATTAGATTGGTCCAATGTATAAAGTCAAACGCAAAATGAACGACATGATCCATATAAATAAAAATATTACTTTTATAATATGATCTAAATTTTCAAATATGAAATTTTTGAATCCTTGACAAAATTAGTATATTTGTACATAAAAAGTTTGCTAATTCAAGAGTGCCACTTAGTTCAAGTTTATAGATATCGATATTATTTCTACAAATTCTAACCCGAACGCTTTTAAAATATTTTCGATATTATGAAAAGCATTTACTTAATATTTAACTATATGCTTTTGCAAAGACTTTATTATATTTTATTTGTATATACAATTTAGTTTAGATTTTGTTTTATTAATATCAAAAAGTTATTGCAAAATTAGTCTCCAATATTTTAATTTTTATGCATTTATTGTATTCAAGCGCTCAGATAAATTGGAATTAAATTTTAATAAAAAATATTTAATGAATATTCTCTATACGCATAAAAGTCTTGTTAAAACGACTTTACATTTGTGCGCAGCTACAGATAAGAGGCACATTTTTGATAATAATAAGTAATCGACAAAACCAAAATTTTCGTGGGAAGATAATTGCCAACAACATGGAACGAAAATGAACGTTTGCACTTTTATCATGAAAAAAATGAATGAACATTAGGATTCGTCTCTATTTTCCACGATATAATGTGAATAAAATAATGTACTTCTATTGAATATGAACCCCAAATTTCTGTTTCAGATTTGCCCACGCACTAGACACTTTTGTTTAAAGTGCATATCTTGCCGTTTGCGTTCATTCAAAAAGATTTATACACCATTGGTCATTGTGTTACAAAAACCCACCGGCATGGATATTAAATTAAGTGATGTGTTACAAAGAACCTGGAAAATGTTTTCTTAAATCACTAATCCTTCCGTAGACTAATACTACTGGATAGTATTACGTTATTACATTGGCAGTGCGATGATGTTCAATTAAAATTAAAGTATAGGAGTAACAAAAATTTCTTTATGATAATATTTGTATCTTTCTCACAAATTAATATACGAAGGTATATGATTATTAAAATATTAATTTGCCTAGTTGGCTTATATCGGTTTTAATACTCAAAACGGGTTAAGTAACTAGAACTTTTTCAAAATTAAAAACGAATTTTTTTGTGCTTTTATTGCTCTGAAGATTGTGTTGGCATGAGTATGCTAAAACCATGCTTATTAATTTACCTTTAAATGAAATGAAGTAAGAATAATATTTTACGCATAATTTTGCTTTTGAAGAATAGAAATTAAAGTAGACATATCGCGTACTTTTAGAACTTAAGTACAATACGGACCACCACCACTGCTTACCAATTCATTGAATTAAAATTTCTTTATAAAATAATTTGGAAAACACGTTTTAATTAGCATAATAAATGGATAATTATTGACTTATAGAGTAATGAAATTTGGCGATAAATAGACAAGATACCTGAATTTATTTTGCTATTTCATAACAAAGTGTAAAACTATTTCATTGGACAAACTAAAGTCATTTTATAAGGACTGGTTTAGTATCGATTTTTTAGTTGAATACAGGACTCTTCCCTATTTAATCTCTTTTTTTAAATTATGCCTGCCGAATGAATACTTTTAATATGTCATAAATTGACTTAAAATGTTTTGCACATTTTGCAATCAAGTTTATGCCTTTTTCTTGTATCATATATGTTATCAGACAACTCAAAATTCAAACTTGCTTGAATTAAATTGAAATCAATAATAAAGTTAGCGATTTGACCCGTTTTGCACCCAATATGGTAATATACTAGACTTGAACGTACTTTTCGGTTTTGTCTAAAGGCAAGTGGCTTCTGAAGTGTTTACCCCATTTTCATTTATGACAGTTGTTTCAAAAATTAATTTGTGTCATGAATTCTATTTAATTTTTCAGCTGTTTTAACCTTTCCTCTTATCTGTGCTCAATATCAAATTTAGAAATAAAATTTAAATTATGGAAATCAAAATACTTTTTTGTTAAATGCTCTTTTTATTTAGCTTTTAATGAATGAAATTATGAATTAAATAAACAAGCCTTTTATATGCAAAACCAGCAAAAGTCAATTTTTAAGCATGTGTCATTGTAAATAACTTAGGAGACATTTAATATGTCTTTAAGACAAGAAAATTTCTTGTTTTTCTTCGCATTTGTATAATAGAATTCATATAATTACCCATTTCATGGATTACAGCTACAAACGAATAAAACATGAAATCAGTGTTAATTATTAATAGAAATTGTATTAAAATTGCAGAGTATAGTTCTATTTTGAAATTGGAAATAAAATGTAGATTTATAAAGAAGAAAAATTTTCCAAATTCTTCTTTTAAGTTTCAATAATGGAAAGACTTTATTCAAATTTTAATATGAATATAATTTTTGTGCATGTTATCATCAGTCCTGCAATGAGTACGTTAAACTGTCCCACTTTTAATTCTAAATTAAAGGATAAAACATCTAAATGCGAAATTTAGATGTGCATACTTTCAATAAATGCTTAAAATTAAAATAATTTCGAAAACTCAACTTGAAATAACAAAAAATGACTATTTAAAAGCAATTCAATATGGGAAATAAATGCAATGTTAAAGAAATAATGAAAAATAATTTTGAGGCAAAAAATAAAATAAATTTTACTTTTAAAATCTAGTTAATTGTAAGTAGTTGCTGAGCTGTTGCTCAAAATTAACGGCAGTAAATTCATTCGGAACGCAAATTTTTTTATTTTTTGCGCTTTTTTGCCTTTGACTTTTTGATTTTCCATAATCAATAATCGACTTTATATTTCCTTTTAATAGCTCAGAAGTGACTTTAGTAACTTCTTTTACGCTTAAATTACTTATCACAGTGTTACAACACTAAGCAGCAATGCAAAGAAAGCATTTGTTTAATAATTTCTTGAAATTTTAATGATAGCCAATATGACCCACAAGATAAATATCAGAGATAGTACAATTTATCACGCGAACCCTAAAAATCAGCTGAACCTAACTAACGTTGTTCGAACCTCCATAATTGTTGAAACTAAAACCCCACTTTGATATCTATTTAGCTTTGATCGATTTTAATGGTGAAATATTTCGAACCAAATTCTCTCCTTCACCGTGTTTAACTATAAAAGTCCCGTTTTTTCATTAGCGCAGTGGTTCTATCATGCTTTTTTTGATTTTTTGTCAACTAAATAAACTCCCTATCTTCCTTTATTTTCTATCGTATCTTAATTGTCATGAAGCATGTCAGTAGAACACAGAAGGTATGGTATTTCAGTTACTCAAATTTTTTAAGCCGATGTCCTTAAACGAAAATTGCCTAAATGCCCACTCTCTGCAACACAATGGGAAATCATTTTGTCAATCAAGATAATTGTATTCAAGTATTTGCTTCTAGCCAAAGTGCTTTCCTTCACTTAAATCAAATTGTGGCAGCAATGGTGTAGATCTGTTTAAGTGAATTGGCATTTGCAGTTTTAAGTTACAAGTAGCATAAAATTGTATTTTTGGCTGTGCCAACGTAACAGCTTTTGCCTACTTTAGTTTTCAATCAAGATATCTATTTTCATTTCTCAATAATACCGATATATAGGAATATAGACAGTAATTTATTTAAAAAATCTGTGATTAATATTTTAAAAGAATTTTATTCTCTAACAAAATTTCATACTTACAGACAAAAGTACTTAAAAGGCATTTCGCACACTTGAATCTTTTATAATTGTTCGTCAACTGTCATTTGAATTTGTATTTTATTTAGATTGTGTAGCGATTTAATCTACTTTTTTTTGTGAAATTTAAATTAACATTTCATTTATATCTTCTTGATTTAAATTGAATTTCATTAAAATTACAAACTCTTTCTTTTATTTGCTTTGATCTGAAAATTTAGATTTTAATTTTATATCAATTAGTATAACAAGTGAGCTGTTTATCAAAAGTTAATAAAACTAATTGTGATCTTACTAAGTACATAACATATTATCAGTGCATTAGAGCGGGTTGATTGTTTGAGCTTATAAAAATGTTTAAAAATGTTTTTGTGATCAGAAATTTCTATTTACCGAATTGTTGGATGTGCCCTTTAATGATTACATCAGGAATATAAGCTTAAAGTGCACAAACAGTTGTGTTAAAATTAAGTGTTTTTATATTAAAAAGAGAGATTTTGTAAAGCCAATTTGATTTTTTCTCTTAAAAGTTTTCGCCTCTGCTATAATCTCATTTAAGCCTGAGAATATTGAGGATGCTATATAAAAGTTGGAGATGTAGAGTTTTGTTTCACAAAGCTGCGTAATTTTGTCTTTTTTCTACAGGTATGCTCAAATACAAAATTTCGAAACAGTAACTGTAAATATTTCAATTATGAATAAAGACCGCGCATGCAAATATATAATAAGACGCTAATTAGTTCTCGTTTGCTCGATCTTGCATTTATATGGTTTAATTAATTTTTCCAGAAGTATTTTGCGCTAAAAATGAGTATTATAGCCTTTAATGGATTTATCGTTATTAATCCAAAATGATTTAATTTGCCGTTAATTTGTGAATGATTAAATTTTCACAATTTTCTATAACAATGCATTGTTCAAATCACTGCCTATAATGGAAAGAAAAGATATTTTAACATAATAAATTATCAGTTTTTAAAGCAAAAGCTATCTTTAAAAGAATAAATAATTTTCAGTTTTGAACTAATAATGAATTGTACTACTTTTGTGCATACGTGTAGTTGCTCTCAATAGACTCGTTTTATAAAAATATGTTTCATCTTGACTTTACAATATAGACATAAAACTACTCCTAAATAATCTACTTTTAACGCTGTATAATATGACATAATCAAGACAATAAAAATATTTTTGTCTCTTTAAATTTTTTAATAGTTTATTTGATAGTTTTTAAATTTTTGCCTTGCATTTTACTCCTAGTAGCATTCTTCGCAGTCTTTGAAGTGCTATATATAGTTTCCTATGGAGGAATTTCAGTGATTGCAAATGCTGCGGCACAGCACACAAAATGAAGAGTTATGGCAGGAACAAATTGTCTTTTTTGCTCACTTGTTTCAGTCGAAAGTACTTTTGAAAGCTGCGTTCGTAGAGCAGTTGGAATAAATTCAGCTTCTTTGAGCTTAGACAACAATAATAGGGTTCATCTACCTCGTATTTTCTCCCCGATCAATTGCCATTCGCTAAATTATTTATTTTACTTAAAGTATTCATTGTCACTTCTTTCAAATTAAAATTACAACCATATTATGTCTTTTCACAATTTGCACTTTCACCATATTTTTGAGCATCTCTTACTGTATGGACTGATAAATCAATTTTTGTTTTAATTACATCTGATTTTAAATCTGATATGAATCTGTTTTATTGAAATTTTAGTTTTAACAAGCCATTCACCTAATGTTTAGCATTTGGACATGATTCTAAAGTTTATTTGTTTTATCTCTTTCGGAAAATTGAAAATTTCATGGTTTCCCTTTTTTCTGCTTATTCATGACAAAATTCTCGAGTTCTTATTCTTTGTCAGTATTTATTATCTATAACCGATAGTGCCGGTGAAAGCAGTGATTTCCCACAGGTATTGAAAACAATTATTTCACCTTTCACTTTGCGAACCTCTTCTGAAAATTACTGATTCCGTCACCCCAATAATGTCAGTGCATACAAATGTCTGCCTGAATTAGTAAAGATAATGTAAGAAGAGATAATTAATTTGAAATTTATTTATTAGTCATGACGAGTTTTCATTCTTGCTGCTGTTATGTTTGAGCGAAAGATTTTAAAATTAAATTAGTCCTTATGTGAACGATTTCATAAGGTCTTTATCTGCTACATCGGAAAGGTCTTTCTAACACAATTAATGATTACATTTATAGGTAGAAAAGTAAAATTTTCAAAAGTTTAAATAAAATAAATGCAAAAAGCTTTGTTCTTTAAAAATTCATATTTATTATTTTTGAAATAATGGCAACTTTTATAGGCAAAATCACATAACTCAGTCTACGAAAATTAGTTTATAAATTTCAATTTTAAGTCTTCTGTTATTTGAATTATTTTTGCATTTTAAGTAGCGAAAACAGGCTTATGAAATGCGTTTAACAATACGACATGAAATTTCAAATACTATTTTTCATTCATGGCAAAAGTTTAATTTAATGAAGATTGACTTCTGTTAGAACAACGAAAGCGTATGAAATAAAAATTTTAGAACTAATTCATTAAAAGTGCGGGATTTAATAAAGTACTCGATCAAACATTTGTGATGAATCTTAAATCCTTTTGTGAAAAATTAAATACAGTCCTCTCTCGCTATCCCGACTTTCATTTTGTTCGTTTAGCTTTATTTGATTTTTTCCGAAATAAAACTGTTATTTTTCTGCCACTCCGACGCGTTATGATAATAAATAATGACCATAATTCCTAATCATGGAGTCAGCATGCTTTTATGTACCGGTATCACTCCGAAATGGACGCCATTTAATTCCACTTTGATGCAATTCTTTATGATACATTTTAAGGGCAATTATCAGAGCTCCCTAATTGAGTATATTCTCTTTGTCAAATACAGATTTGTAAAACTAAATTGCTATATATATACAATATTCAAATCAATTCGTTTCAAAAGTTATTGACTTTTTTGAACTTGTTAACGCCTTTGGGTTGAATGTCATTCGTCGCTGCATTTCGCTTATTGGAGCTCGATAATAATTTAATGAGAATACAGGTGCTTTAAATTCTGGCGACAAAGCATTAGCCAAACATTGCTTAAAAGACAGAATTATTGACAAGTATAAGGCGAATTTATCGTAAAACATTATGATCAATTTTTTAAAATGATTTAGTCAATCATTTTGATAAAAGTCAGTTTTTTTCTTAAAGCGTTTTGTTTTATATCTACTGTAAGTTGGCGTGATGTTGTAAAAACATATTACAAAACCCATAAAAACATTTTTTTCCAATGTATTCAAATTAATTTATTCAACATAGTTTGCTTAATTGGAAGTACGTTGCCATGCTTGAGTTGGCTAAACTAAACTGAAATCCTGTAGGAAATCTCTATTTGAAATTTATATTACACTTTCAATAAAATGCAATTTCAATTGCAAATCATGCAAACATTATTTTGAACATTACTTTAGCCAATATGAAAATGTCAATTCAAATTTTATGTTCTATCTCGATTGCATTTACTTCTTCTTGTAATATGTTTTTATTTCATGTTTCTAAGTCAATGCCTCGCAATTATGCACAACCACTATCTGAAAAAGAAGCTATGAAAAACTTACAACCTGTGAACGGCTATAACGTTTACTTAAGCACAGTATCTTACAATAGGTTAAACAATATATTTTTCCCATGGCAACGTATACTCATGCGGTGGAAAAGTCTATAAACCTGCAGTTGACTACTAACTTTAAACTACAATGACCCCACTGTATGCTGCATTCGATCAAAACACGGTACTCACGCTACCATTTCCCTACTTTTGCGTCTACCTCACTATTTGCTTCTGTAAATCACTTTTTGTTCCCTCTCTCGTCCTTTTCTTGCTTTGTTTTCTCTCCGCTTCTCTGTGAAGCCTGATGTCAGCTAAAGGACTAATGATAATTATTAAAACGCCTGTCATTTAAAATGAATAAACCGCTCTCGACAATGCCACTTGATAAGTGCAAATAAAATTTCAATACTTTTAGTTTGGCAATGCCTATTGTATTACCGCCCGTTTCACTTACATTTTAAATTTCTCCTTTCTTTTTATGACTACTTGAATTGTGATTAGTTCGTCTATTGCCGGGACGTATACAATTTACTTGAAAAATAAGAATTAAAAACTGATGTTTTGAAAATTCTGAAAAATGATCAGTAACAAAGCCTCCATTATTAATTGAATCCTCATAATTCCACATTTTTTGAATTAAATATAATTCTGAATTTAAACAATGAACGGTTTAAACATTTGATCGAATGGCTTCATGCTAAGCTTTTGAATCACTGCAGTTATGGAAATGATTTCTTATCCAAATTTCTACCAATTGTGCCAATGAAGGCGCATGTAACCAAGTCGTAAGAGTATTTAATGCACTCCGTTGTACGAAAGTAAGAATAGCATTAAAAAAGAATTAGTGAATGTCAATAAATCGAAATTTATTATATGTCAGACAAATCACTTTTGATTATGTCAATTTACTTTGACTGAAAAAGCCAATCAACGTTTCGTTAAGAAAATATATGTAATAACAGTGATATTGGTTTCAAATTGTTAAATTAATCAAAAAATGACTTTAAATTCCCCTATAGGGCTTGCAGAATATTTTAAACTGATTAATTCAAATTCTTTATTTAATGTTAAAGTGTTTGTCAACAGGGTATTTCAACTCTTTGTTGTAGTGTTTTTTAACTTTAATGCTCTTTTATCAATAGTTTTTCAAATTTACTGAATTTGACAATAATCAAGCCTTTAATTACATTAGAAAATAGGTCTACCTTTATCTAAAATATGAAAAATTCAAAGTTTTTTTTCAAATGTCATGCTTTATGATATTTATCATTAGCCCTTAAAATTTGATTTCAGCTTTTCCCTTGGGTGGGCGTACATATATAGCCGTTGATTATTAGCAGTTCATTAACTGTCCACTTGCTTCCCAATATCTCTGGCTTTCCGTACTTGTATTCCCAATCAGTGAAGGTATTTTGCCAGGCAATCGTGTCCGGTACGTAGTCTAAACTCAGCAACGGCTTCGATTCTTCGCCAGTCGGGTATGTTGGAGAGTGCCACTGTCCACTGTTTCTTCTTTGTTCGAGCTTTAAGTTCGCTGCGCCATGAGGTCTGGAATTCTCTCCTGATTAAGTCCTTCATTGTGTGGAAAGACATCGGCCGTTCTATGCCTTGCAAAATCGTTGTCCCCTTCTCAGCAAGTGTGCCAGCAAGCTCACTGCCTTTAATGCCACAGTGACCAGGAATCCATTGTAGGACCACTGTTTTATTTTTCTCTCAGCAGTCCAAAGAGTTTTCTACATTCATTTATCTCAGCTGTTTTGGGTGGCTCTCTGTTTCCAATTGAGATTTTTGCTGACTGTGAGTCCGAAAGTATCACCGCTTTGGTGAATTTTGCATCCAGGCAACATAATTAGCTTAGTGTTATCCTAATGACCGCTATTTCGCCTTCGAAATCAGATCTATTGTGTCCGAAGAAATCGAAGTTAATTCAATTGAATTTCATTCTTGTGATATTAAGTACACTTACGCTTAATGTCATCTTATCGCATCAAATCGAGATATATATATATATATATATAATATGATGCCTGTGATGC
This sequence comes from Rodentolepis nana, assembly GCA_900617975.1. NCBI lineage: Eukaryota > Metazoa > Platyhelminthes > Cestoda > Cyclophyllidea > Hymenolepididae > Rodentolepis > Rodentolepis nana. The sequence continues at coordinate 33,890 of UZAE01012020.1, forward strand.
ATTTAAAGTAAAATATTTATATGATTTTAATATTTGCTATCCCAATAATTAAGTAAATTGCCTTGAAACAAAGGTAATGATTTCATGTGATTACTGTGGTCAACGCGCATATATATATATATATATATATATTGCAGCTTGATCAGAAAGTTTGGTCTTGCCGATTTATTAATGGAATATTATTGGTAATGCTTAATCTTTCATAATTGTGTTGAAACAAAATAAATATTTGCTGTATTCTTAAGTTTTGTTGAACGGTAAATTTTCATGGGAAATAAAACTTGAATTGCTTCAAAATAATAAAGGTATTTTCAAACAGATCACGGTCTTGCACTTCTGCAGTAGATTTATTGAATTTTCTATGAAATTCTTAGAAAGGTCCAACATTTTCTGAAATTTTTTGAAGTGAAATTCAATTAACTTTTGAGTACTCGGCGCTCCTAGTAGATAAAAGTTTATTTCTGATGTAATAGCAAAATCTAAATCCATAGTTGTTGTGAAAAATAATTTATTAGATATTAATGACTATTAAATTTAGACTATCGATTATTGATTGAATTGTACCACTTAACAATGTTTTAAGTTATAATTATTTAAGATCACAAAGCCTGCATAATCTTATACCACCGATCTTAGAAATAATTCAGAAACACTTCACCTTTCACAAACTGTAAAATGGGCCTAGGTTTCTTATGTTTTAAGCTTCTTCCATGGTAACCCTGTAATATAAGTTAATCATAATTATCCTTTATTTTGATAGAGTCTAAAAATCCCTTGAATATATGTGATAAGGCGTAAGGGAAGCTGATGAATTTTAGAACTGAACAATTTCGGAAAAGATTTTGTTAATAAGATGCTAGAGTGTTTATTCTGCTTAAAACGAGGTGGGTTGTAACTAAAATAATTTGAATTTTTAAATTTAGCCATATTCAAAATATATTTTAAACTTGTCACAAACAGTGCAATGGCTAGATCCATGGAGATGTTGATGTATGCGCGAAGTATTTCTATAAAATGCCGAATTTGCATAGTCATCCCTGATTAGTCCTGTCTCGCCTTTCTTTATGTTAAATCATAGTAAAACCGAAAAGGATAAACAGCTTTCAAATGGTCAAACTTTTCGAAAAAAAACATGGAAATATAAAATTGATATATTTGGAGATAAAAAGAATTGGCTTAAATGGTATATTCCGAAGCTATTTTTAGGGAAGAATACTTTCATTGTAAATAATTTTCTAAATATTGCTTTTTAATCCTTAATTTAATTACAGATATTTTGAATTTGACAAATATTAGTAATAATAATGATCATTATTCTTTAAATTTCACACAAATGATGAGAAATGACCAAACTTTTGCTCCTGTAAGATGGGTTTATTAGATAATATACCATGAGTAACTATTTATAGAAATAGTAACATTTTGTCAACCCCATCACTGCTTAAGCACATTTGATTCCATAGAGATTATCTTTTGAAATAATCCGATATTATTAATTTGGTTTAGAAAAAAATTAGGAAAATGCTTTAAATACGACATAAAGGTATTAAATCAATTTTTTTTTAATTTTAAAAATTGATTTTCGATATTTGTTGGAGCTTACTTGGATTAAAGTTGTATTCAAACTAAAAAAGCGCAACTGTGCTATGAATAAATGTTCAGCACCAAGAATCAAAATTATATTTTAAATTTTATTGCACTATCAGATGGGACAGATGTCAACAGTGTTTTGCCTAAATTTGTTTTCACATGGATCGCTTCCATTTTTACCCCAAGTAGTGGCTTCCATTGACTTCCATTATTAAAGGTGTGCATAAAATAAAGTATTTCTGAATTTAGACTAAGATAGTAACAAGCGGGGGGTGGAGAGAAATCTGTTCAAACTGTTGTGATCAAGCTAGATTTTCAAAGAAAAGTCACGATATCATTTCAAACATTTATTTTAATAGTTATACATATGGTATGCCATAGTATTCGTTATATTTACATTTTTTTTCGAAAATTTAATGAATTAAAATATCATTTAAACCTGCATTTAATATAGTAAAACAAGAGCATTTGCGTCAGGAAAGAGGTAGAGTATGGGGCTCATATGAGACTTATATTTTCAGCTCATGTTCCTTTCGTTGAAACCGAAGATGAGCAGCCATATAAACGTAGCTCTGATATTGATGAATATGGCAAATTTTGAGCTCTAAATATTTTTAAAAGAACTTTACTTTTTTAATTGTTTTGACCCATTTCAATATAAATGACGCACGCCGTTTTATCACATGATGAATATGGACTTTAAAGCACGTGCGTTGAAGCGTGCGTGAAAGATTATCATATAGAATGGTGCTTCAAAACTAATGGACATATTATTTATAAAAACTGTCTCAGAGGCTAATAGAACGGTAATATAATTCTACTACATTGATTATTTATTTATTCAATAAATAAAGTTGAGGAAAGCAATGAGAACGGATTTAATTTAAAAGAATCGAAATGATAGTTATGACTCGTTAAAGAAAAAAAAATAATTTACATTTCATTAACGGAGAGAAATAACGCATCTTTAAATTTTAAATTCAAAGCTAATTAACTAATCTGCAGGAAATATTTCAAAAGTTTTGTTTCCTTTATCTTGTTACTAGCCAAGTACATTTAATAAGTGCATAAAATCAAAATTTTCTTTCAAGTCAAAGCAATTGATTAAAAACCGATCAATGGTAATTAACACTAGATTTAAAATTCCTCTTGATCGATTTATGATTTTTAAGACTTTTAAATGTTTATTGAAAAAAGGAAATTACAAGAATGGATAATTGTATCCCGAAAAGTGATCTTTGATTCTATATAAACTTTGTTGGTAAATTAAAGAAACTCGATAGATATCTTCCGTAAAAGCGCGTCAACTTATTCGAAAAAAATTGTAAAATAAGTATATTCTTTTTTGGAAAAATAGCGTTTAAAACATAGTTGTAACATTTTAGTGAGAATGATGTAAAAATGCAAGAGAGAATTTGAGCATGAATTCCCCACCACTTTTAAGTTCCCGAATTATAGTAAGTTTTATATCAGGCATAAAAGTGTTTAAATAATCGTGAATTTTTAAGTATTTGAACATTGAACAAAAGGAATGTTGTAAGTAAAAGGCCTGACAATGAATTTTGAAAAAATGAAGTCTTTAATATTACTTCGTGACATTTCATGAAATTTGGCATTTTCAAGTTAACGCATTCTTAAATTGATAACAATAAATGCCTTAAAATAGAAGAAAATGTTGTCAAGCACATTCAAGTGCAAAAAAATTATTATTTGTGTCCACAAAGAAACATTACCTCAACTAAATCTTTTAAAACCTAATTTGCTTTTCACATCTTTTTTTGAATATGCAAATGTTTCTTTTTGCATCCAATATATTTCATTCAAATGCCAGTTCGTGTTGTCAAAAAACCCTTTTGCTTAAAAATACCCTGTTAGAATCTTTATTCCTTTGTTCCTTCCAGATATCACGATTTTGATATTCTGCCGGTTGGAGCTAATTTATTTATTACCTAAATACGGCATTTTGGCAATACTCTGCATGATATTCTTATATAAAATAAGATAAAAATTGTTACTATATCGAATTAAATGTTTTTACATTTTATCGTGCATTTTTAGTGCTTAAGAGGTAGTGCTAGTTCTCAGGAACACTACTTCAAATTCTTTCATAATTTATGTACCTCACATGTTCACCTCTTTCAACCAATGTTTATCATTTCATTCTCTTGAAGTCCTATTCACCCACTCCTTTACCTTCTTTAAGCTATTTATTAGAGGCATTTCACTATTTTCGTAAACCAAAATAAAAATTATTCTTTAATGAAAACGAAAATTCCATATTATTCTATGTATTTCGAATAGTTGTGTTCTTTTATTCAATAAATACGCAGTAATCTATATACCCTTTTGGATGACTAGGATGACACACAAGAAAAATGCCACTCAATGTGTTTAATTTCTCAGCTTTATGGAACTAATCCTTTTTACATTAATTATCACTCCATTTTAAAGCTTTTAAAGCCCAGTTAATGTGGATTACCCACAATCATAATGACAGCCATTAAACTTCCACCCCAAAAGAGCGATAAAATCAGAATTATATATATATATAAAGCTGTTAAAGGGACATCATATTTCCTCCCCCAGTTCCGGAAATAGTTGTTGTTATTTATAACTGTTTTAAGAGCTAACGTTTACGTTTAAGTTCAATTATGGGACTAGACATTGAATTATGAGGACGTTAATAGAATTTATTAAAATGATTTGCTTTCATTAACCACAGTTTAATTAAAATAAAGTACGGAATCTTTCCAATTTTGCGTACCAGTGCGCAACGGCATTGATTCATTACATTTAAATACTTGTTTCAATGTCGACAGTAGTATTTATTTAAAGAATTCACATTTAAAGAAACAGGAACGTTATCCACTAAATTAGGTGTATTTAAGAAAGAATACTAACTGCAATGTGCAATAATGAGTAAACAATTAAATGGTTATCTCTGTTTAAAGAACCAAAGTGATATATGCATTTTTTAAATGATCCAGAAGCATATAGAACACAGAAATGCAATTTTCTTATTTAATAATCACAGAAAAAAATGAAGAAGATAATAATATTGGGTAGGCAACTAAGTCATTGCCGTTTTTGTTGACAGATTCACTCTATACTTTCTTTTGTTTTGTTAACGTGGCCAGAGCATCTAACCTATATTTTTTTCTTACTGTATGGGCTTCTAGGTTAATTAGTAAAAAAATTTTTTTGTTTAGTTCTTTAGTTTTGTTTTTATCCCAATTTAAAAATGAAAGAACAGGACGTGCACTTCCGACACATTTTATTGTATTACTTCCGAAAAGGCAAGAACGCATCGCAAGCACAAAAGAAGTTATGTGCCGTATGTGGAGATGAAGCCTTAAAAGAAAGGCAGTGTCGAAATTGGTTTGAAAGATTTCGTTCGTTCGATTTTTCACTGAAAAATTCACAACGATCTGGCCGCCCAGTCGAAGTGGATGAAACCCATATCAAGGCCATTATCGATTCAAATCGTCACAGCACAACACGAGATATTGCAGAGAGGCTCAATGTGTCGCATACATGCATTGAAAAAAATTAAGAACCCTTGGTTATGTCAAGAAACTTGATTTATGCATCCCTCACCAGTTAAAGGAAATTCGTTTGACGCAACGGATTAGCATCTGTGATTCGCCGCTACTGAAACGCAATGAGAATGAGAATGATCCATTTCCGAGGAAGAACCTAGTTACTGGCGACGAAAAGTGGATAGTTTATAAGAATGTTACTCGCAAGAGATCATGGGTGAAGCAAGATCAACCAGCCCAAACAGTATCAAAAGCAGAGATTCAACAAAAAAAGATTATGCTGTCAGTCTGGTGGGATCACAAAGGAATTTTGTATTTTGGACTCATGCCGCAGAACCAAACAATAAATTTAAATGTGTATGTTGAAGAACTCGAAAAACTGAAGGATGCAATTGAAGATAAGCGGCCGGCATTATCAAATCGGAAGGGTGTTGTTTTCCATCATGATAACGCAAGGCCCCCCCCATATCTTTGGTTACTCGGCAAAAATTATTGGAACTGGGTTGGGATGTTTTGTCACACCCACCATATAGCCCTCACCTTGCGCCTTCGGATTACCATTTGTTTCGTTCCATGCAAAACTCTTTAAATGGTAAAATTTTTAACAACGCGGATGATGTCGGATCACACCTAATTCAGTTTTTTAATAGCAAAGACCAGACATTTTACGAACGGGGAATTTATACTCTGCCAGAACGATGGAAAAAGGTCATCGACAAGAACGGCCAATATCTAATTGAATAAAGTTATATATTTAAACAAAAATTTCGAAGTTGCCTTCTTATTTGAAATCGGCAATGACTTAGTTGCCAACCTAATAGTTATGTCAAGGCAAAACGTCATTAACTGTGCTTAAGTGTCAGATGCCATTCGGACCTAGTCAAAGTTTTTCATCATAGCGAGAATCGTAACGCCTAATGCCATGGGTGCACTTAAGACAGTAACGATCGTTTATTTGAATTTAATTGATTTAAAACCACCCATAGACCAAATAGGTTTGCAGAAATCATCCACTAAGAAATAAGCTTCTTCGGTTAGTAAAGGGTCTGCGTTTCTGAGATATTATCTTTGCCGATGTGATTCTACCACACATTCATTTACAAAGCTTAGATGGCAATGCGTGTCTATGCCGACTAATTTCCTCGTCAGCACATCATTTTTCTCAAACCATGTTTTAGAAAAGCAAAGTTTTTATTTCTGTTTTGAACTCTCCATCTAAATTATACCCCTTTCCCACCAAAAAAAACACAATTTCCCATAAGGGTCTAACCCAGCTGTTTGTGTGAGAAACTTTAATAATTCCTAGTTACAGATGCTGAGAACGCATTGAAAGTCATCGCCATTTTTTGCGGAAATTTCCAAAGATTAAGCCAATATTATTTTCTATAAATTTGGGGTTTGATTTAGCGGGAGTACTTTTTTCCGCGGCACTTTAACATTCACTTATCGCCAGCTGTACCGATCTGGTATCGCCAGCTGCCTCGTGGATCACCTCATTTCTCATTTTACAACATCATAAGTTGGGCTTTAATCCTTTTCAAGGGAGTTGAGATAAGTAAATGCCTTCATTCCATATATCCGATATTTATGAACTTGTAGCTATGGGTGCTCCGAAACTGAATTCTTTGAAATTCATATTATTTATTTTATATACTCCATTTGAATGACTTGTATAATTATAATTGTAATGGTAATAGTAAAAATAAAAAAAAACAAGCCCATCCGTGTAGGGTTGAAATTTGAGGGGAGAGCCAAGTGGGTGTGCGATAGACTTACCTCCACGTGGTGCACCCTGGAAATATGCCTTCACTATCAACATCTTATTTGGAAGCGGAGGGGTGTGTGCGATAGACTTACCTCCACGTGGTGCACCCTGGACAGCTGTGCGATAGACTTACCTCCACGTGGTGTACCCTGGGCAATGTATTCCTCTATTAACTGGCAGTTGACTTCTCCCTATACGGCAAAAAAGTCTATAAACCGGCAGTTGACTTCTGATTTCAAACTAAAATGGCCCAACTGTATGTCATATTCTACCACTTCCATAGTACTCATCTCACCTTTTCTCCGCCTTTGTGTTTCTTACATCTGTGAATCATCTCTTTGGTTACCCACCTTTCGATTTTCAGTTACTTTAATGTTCCTTCTTCTCACATTGGAGTCCGAAGTCAGCAAAAAGGCTAATGATATCTATCAAAACGCCTGCCATTTGATATAAATAAATATTAATTTGCATTTCCTTAGAAACAGACCTTTTGCACAATTGAAAACAAATATTCGGCAAACTATTAAATCGATATTTGGGAATAGCGCTAACAACTACAACCAAATACTCATCATCTACAACTCAGCATCTGACATGGGTGATTACATGAAGAAATAAAATTTAAATTATTATTTATTTCATAGATGAATTAATTAAAAATATAGACCTCCAATATATGCTGTAGAGCTTTTTAAAATGTTTCACTTAAATGAGAAAATTGCAAGAGATACCTGTTGATTACTTGTTCCAGTCAGAAAGATGAAATTAAATGGCGTATGTGATTTTTGTTTACTGATGGAAGGTCACTAGCATTTGGAACTTTGGTTTCAACAGTTTTTGATAAGTTATAGATAAATTGTCATCCACTGGCTCTGAAAACATGGGGTAAATTTTCACCTTTACAAGATGTTTCCAAGCAAAATGAAATGCAAATTTAGTTTTTGCTTTTAATTTATGCAAATCATATGTAAAAAAGCTATAGTAGAATTTAGATTACCTTTTAAGTCCAAATATAAATGTAAATTATTTTCGACAATTTTGATCAACCTAATTTTTTCCCTTATTTGCATAAATTTAAAAATTGGAATTATCAATGAGTATTTTTTAAAGTCCTCTAAGTATCATATGAATTTGTAAACACAATATCATATAATTTAATCTTAGCTATGGTTTAATACTATTTCTAATTCAATTGCATGTTTGATCTAACGTTCGTATGTGAAGTCACGTTTTTCATTAAAGCTATAGCAAAGACATTCTTCTTTAATGAACTGACAGGAAGTAGGCTCCGTCTAAATTAATATGACTTTGAAAGACAATGAGCATTTTAATTCGATTCTTATTTCCACATGAAATTTCAACAATGACATAAATGTAGACAAAGTTGCGATTCAAAATAAACTTATTATCTAATCAACACTGATGATAATAAAAATTTCGTATTGTATAATACTTTTGTACTTTATTTCGTAATGCACAGTTGAAATACAAGAAGAATATGTGAAGTAAAATGTAAAAATAAGATCATTTATCAAAAATCAATGGGCGCATATATTCCTAATATGAGGTTAATATGATTCTTGCCATTCAGACAGAAATTACAAGTGCAAACTATTATTATTATTTCTCTAATTAGATTTTATTTGTCTAGTCAAATAGAAATCAGATGAAGATTTTTGTTGGAGTGTTTTATTGGATATCCTTGTTTAAAAATATAAAATTGGTTGCCCAATGCTATTTTAAACATACTGAAACACTGTTGAGCCTGTGAATAAAATAAACAGCGGAGGATTAGATGGAAATTTCACATAGTTTGTTTAATTTTCAATTCCACTGTAAAATGAATATTTTTGCCATTAAAAATATTTATTATTAAACCAATCAATTTTGAAATTTATATTATATTCAGCATATTACACATAAGACCAAAATATATTTAAAAAAACAAGATTCTACCTTTCTTTATTTGGTTCAAACTAAATTGCTACGAGACTTTAATAAAAATAAAGCCTTTCGCTTAAAAGTAGACACCATGTATCTATATTTATGAAATAAAATATAATATATAGGGAAAATCTTTGTTAGAGGAAAAAAATATTGGTTAAATGCAGAATCGATTGGCAAATTTTTTAACCTTCTTATCCGTGTGTGTACACAGCTTTACTAGACAAAATCTATTATAGAGTAATTATTTATCACATCAATCCCCCTTCCCCACACACCTTTATCAGCGTAAATGCTCAATATTGAACATGATTGATTTCACCGAAGATAATTAAATGAAAGCATTTGGAGAAATCAAAGCTAGTTTATTTCATCTGCCAAAATGAAATAAAGAAATATATGGTTCATTAAAAGGATTGAAGCCACCTTAGACGAACCACGAAATTATATTAAGTTGAAAGGAAGGCTTATATCAATGTACTAATGTTTCGAAATAACATAATCAATGAATTTCAGTAGGTGTCGATGTTTAAGAAGTTTCATGCAAGTTTGTTTGCCTAAGGTGAAGAATTCGCTGCATGTTTGGCCATTTCTGTCACAAGGTTTTCCCGCATGAACTTATTTATTTCATACTAGAAGTTAAGCGATGAGCCCACAATTTGGTAATAATTTTTTTAGTTCAGCGTGGGAAAGAATATGGCTGCATAAAAGTAAATGACATTTTCATTTATCGAAAACAATGGTACATATTCTTGTTATTTGCTAACACTTTTGTGAGAATTCGAGTGTACTACCCAAATGAAGCGTGCATGTCTTCTTGTCAACAAAATTTGAATTTCCCAACATTATTTTTATGCAATTTTCAAAAATCCACTATCGGTCTTCTCCACTTAAAGTTGAATGATTGGGAAAACTGTTAAGTTTGTAGAAATATATAGAAATATATTTTGTTATAGAATAAATAAAAATAAGGATTGTTGGCATATTGACGATACCGAACACTTAATTTTTAAAAATATATTTGGTTTGTGTATTATCCATAAAAAATTTATTGCTCTTATCAACAACGTGTAGTTTCTTCATTATCTTGGTATCGCTATTTTGAAATTAAAAGTAAAATATTTTCATGACGAAAAAATAGAAATGGGGTTCAAATTGGAATATATCAAATAAGGTTTTATTTATTATTTTATATTATATTTGAAAGTATTTAAGTAGATTAAAAATATGAATAAAAATTGAGTTCATTATTAATGAATCAACAATTGGAAAAGCATTTAACATGAAAAAATAGAAGATATTTGCGTTGTGCTGAAATGTAGTTGCGATTGATAAAAAAGAGGCGAACGACAAATGCAACCATTTTTAACAAATTCTGAAGTAAGTTGAACAATAGTTTGAAAGTAATGTTTAAAGTAAAGTTTGTAGTTTGTCTTAAAACGATACAATATATGGCAAATACTTCAAAATATTTTAAATTAGCTGGTTATGAGCAAAAATTGCGACAATAGTAGTTATTTAATCTAAATTTTCTGAGCCACATAAAGGTATTGCAAGCAAAAGAATTCATTTTAGATATATAGCAGAAAAAAATGGATTAAACTTTTCGTCTTTATTTGACGATCGTACCAACGAACTAAGGCGGAGAATAAAGCAAATAGCTTTGAAATCTACCAACATAAAAATACAGCCCTCTATATCGTGTTCAGTCAGAGAGTGTAAAAAAATTTTTGCTACAATCTTATCGGTACCCATTGGGGTTGAATTTCAATAAGAATTAATTTTCTACTAAAGTATTAACTTGATATCATAATGTGGAATTAGTTCACAAGCAAAATGTCGAAATCAACGAAATGCGATTGAAAATTAAAAAAACTAATGAACAACCAAGCTTTTAGAAAATTATATAGTTGGCGATTAGACTGTAATTGTTAACAAAATAGATAATGCTTTTTAAGAATAATTTGTTTCATAGTTTCAAATTCATTAGGTGAAAATATGGTTCAAATACAACATGTTAACTTGTAGTCACGATTCCGATCTCAGACCATGAAAGCGGGCATTTACAATTAATAATAATTCATACAAGTATTATTTTTGTGATCAATATTGCCATCAAGGGGTATGCGATAGACTTATCTCCATCCTGGGCAAAAGGGTTTATAAACAGGCAGTTGAATTCTCACCTCAAACTACAATGGCCTCACTGTATGCCATATTCGACCACTTCCACAACACTAATCTCTCTTTTTTCTCTGCCTTTGTGTCCATCTGTCTCTTTACATCTGTGAAACACTCTTCTTTTTCCCTTTTGAATTTTTTCATTCCGATGTCTCTCCTTCCCTCATTGAAGCCCGAAGTCAGCTAAATGGCTCATGCTAATTAGCAAAACGCCTGCCATTTGATATAAATAAATGTTTCTATCAAAAACATTTTTTGAATGTGATTTAAACCTAGTGCAAGCTATCGTCAATAAGAAAGTACCTTGAATTAAGAAAATATATCCCCAAAAAGCAAAAATTAGTTGTAATTTTTTGAGGCATTTCAACATTAGGAACAAATTTTTGTGATTTTAGAGCCAACGGTAAGAAGTTATTATTTGATCTTAATTTGCAAGAGTGATGTTTCATATTCATATTCATAATATTCATAAAATTCAGCTTAACTTCATATGATTCCGAAATCAGTCCTATTCCAAATTGTTCACAAATATCATTAAATTTACACAGCCAAGCTATTTTTTGGAATTTCTATCAAGTACATTTTGCGAGAATGGAACCTAATAGCGTGGATTGAACATCAGCACGCAATGGCGCTTCTGTTCTGAAGGTATTTTGATAATACGCACATCTTTTCCCCCTTATCAATGACAGCTGGTGGAAAGTAAAAATACTTGTATTGGAAGTAACGGTATTGAAATGAAAAATACAATTATGCGTATATGTGCTTAAGGTTCTCTTCTGTTTATTATTGAAATTGCCGCTCAATTATGATTTTGCTTGTATGAACTAAAGAATAACATCGTAAATGACAATTTTTAAAGTTATTCTTTCGAGCAAATTTTAACTTCTTCTTCCTTCTTCCCTCTTGGCTTATTTTGTGGCTAGCTCAGTTAGCTGAAATTACATTAAATACATATGCACATGAAAATACCGTGATATGTTGAAAAAATATTATTTAACCCTAGTCCTTTTTTACTAAAAGCGGCAAATCCAGTGTTTCATGAGTATTCGACTCAATTATTATCTCCTTGTAATAATCCGTTTATTTGTTCCTCTGAAACCTTTATTTCTTTTCCAGTATTAATTATTCCATAGATCTACAGTCTGTTAGTTTAGAATCTCAATTTTATAAACTATGGTTGTCCTACGCGTGGACCCTGTTTTTAATTGAAGTTCTCACTATATATTCATTACTTGTGACTATTTTATTTCTTTACTTTCTAACTAAGTGCCTTATCTAATTAATGTTGCAAGAATTCTACTACCCTTCACACTTAGTTTTGCAGATTTAGCTTATTCATGCGAAATAGTTTCACTAGTTAATGCGATTAAACCAAAATTAAATTCCCTAATATAATGAAAAAACGCTATAAATGATGATATTCAGTGACTATATGGAATAATCTTTCAACCAATTATGACATAGTAATTCGATATTACGCGGCATCGTATTCAAAATTACAAGGTGTTTGCGATTTTGGCAGTGTATATGAATATTTATGCGTATATTCTTCTAAAAGTTATTTGACATGTAACAGTCTGATGTTGCAGAAAACAATGACCTTGTTGGAAATATGTGTGAACATCTTCAGGTTGAAATAACCACGAAATAAGCCGTCAATTTGAAACCTTGCTAATTTTAAGAAAATTTTGAAAGGTCAAAAATAATTAAAAGTTGAAGACATTTTATTTTGTCGGTTAAAGAAACTATTTGCATTTTGTTTAAGTCTAAAAGACTGAAATGTATCTGCATTGATTTGCTTTTAAAATTGCCAGCTGAGGTCGAGAAGTATTCCTTAAAACCTTTTTCTTGTGTCTTTCAGCTAGAAATAGATCTTTTCATATTTGAGTAAAAGAAATAGAGGTGATTTTGAGCTCAACTGACTTTTCATATTGCGACGCAAGAATAATTTATGGAGATTTGAGTCAAGTGATATATGAATGTAACTACAGCCATTGCGTAGATACTATTGAGATTTGTTTTCTGCAATTAATTAATCGATGAAAAATACAGTTCCTCAAAAGATTAGAGAATATATTCAGTTAAGCTTTTCAACCACTTCTAAGTTTTATTAGATTTCATCTTTATTATCCCGGATTCATCACCGTATTAAAAAATGATTTAACTTTTTAATTATTGTTTAAACAAAGTACACTTTCATTGGAAGGATTTTTATTTAAATTACATATATTTTCCTTTTCTAGGTCTTTAATTAAATAATTTCATAATAATTAAGAATAATTTAATAAATATATCGGCTGGAATTCTAAAGTAAAAAATGTCAAATATCGAACGGAGTGAACGGTGGCAAATATTGGCTTTTATATCTCTTAAGAGATAATCGCATTGCAAGTATGCTTGGCTTATATTTCATTGCCGAATTTCCGGTCTATTATATTTTGTCCTTTTACCACTGTCTTTGCCAATTGAGAAACCGCCTGAGGGAAAAATCTAGACAGACGAAAGAGACATTCGAACAGAGTACAAAATTATCGCCAGCACAGTGTGATTTCGTTAAAGTTAAGTTCCTCTAATACATTAGTTTTGAATTGTAGTATTGACTATTATCCAAACTAACATAGTGGCTACATGATAATTGTTCACATTAAAATCGATTCTGTTAGAAAAAATTTAGTTTTTATTTCCATCACAATGTTTATAGCACTAGAACAGGAAAAGTGGACAAATGTTTTGACAATTTGTAAATAAACCACTTTTTACAGCTAATTTTTAAGGTTTGGAATGCAATTTGAATGGGTTTCAGATAATCAATAGTGTTTAATAAGTCATTTTAATTCCATAAAATCAAAAGGCAATGGGTATTTATGACGCAAATATACAGTAAACATATATTCACAAAAAGTTGCAAAATATATAATTTTGTCGACATAAACTAAAATAAATTGAAAATAACTTCAAAGATAAAAGCCGAAATCGATGACATTAAACTTTGTTCTTGCTTCATTCATACTTTATGAATGTCATAATCAGCTATAGAGTTGCATTCTCAAGTCAAAATAGTAAGTTGCTTATTAGCAAAAAACTCTAAGCAGTCTTACCTGCAATATAAATTAATAAATTAACAATGAACTGGTTTCCTTACATTTTGCCAGTTGACAAGAATTAGTAAATGGAGTTGAATCAAAAAATTGTAATGCGTTTGACGACAGGCCTCTTGGTAAAGGTACAAAGTGAAAGCCAAATGAAATTAGGAGGCTGATATTTTGTACTTCAGATGGAATTTGCATTGCAAGAACAACATACAAACAGAATGTACTTAGAGAAAGGAAAAGAAATTGAATTTTTGTGAAAATCATGGCTCTATGACAGCAGTTTATGGCATTAATATAAATAAGTAGAAAACTCAGTCATTGATTTTTGATTTATAAAATGTATTCTTATTTCTAATGTTTTGGAGAATTAATATACGTATATATACCGGTTTTGAAACTCTTTCCCCATTAATACAAAGAAATTAAATGAATCATTAAGGCAACGAAATTCTCTGTAAACAAAAGTATCATGAAACCCCAAAGCCCGCCGTGATTAATAAAACTTTTGTTCACTTTTTCAATTATCAAAGACGGCAATAAAATAGCATTAAGTAAAATTGGACGATCATACAAATGATAAATCAAATTTAAGTAAAGGGCGTATTGGGCTTTAATCATTGTAAAGGAAACTTGTCCTTCATGGATTGTACCTGATAAGTGTGACTACAATTATTTAATTGCAACGATTTAAATTGTCTTTTGTCTAGCTTTGGGATTCATTAGTGCATTTCAAGATCATAAGTAGCACATGCTTTGTGCCCAACTAATTTGTACTCTCTCTTTCACACATGTATGTGAGAAAATTGGGGCTTATGATAAATATTATAAGGCCTGCCGTTTAAAATATTAATAATAATTATATGAGAAAATTGATATGTCAATTTTGTAGATTTTAGAAATGATAACGTTTGCGTTCATCATAAATCTGCTGTGAAATGCGAAACAATGATTAGAAGTAGCAAAATAATAAAAAAATATTAAAAATTTCGAGATTTGCAATTCATCTTAGTATTGTCAGAATAAGAATTGGATAGTGAGTTGGTACAGCAAAGGCTTGACTGTGCTTTAACTAAATAGAATGGCTTTTTGTTTATTTAAATTATTGAAATAACTCTTTTGTATAAAAATGCATTTTTCTGTTGATAGTTCTTTTTTTAATCGAAATATCCTGAAATCGATAATAATTAAGAAAATTTTCAACAAAAAATTCACTAATTGACCGTTTAGAGCTTTAACAATCGTTAATCTGTGTTCCACTAGAAAAAATGGGAATAAATTTTCTCCGAGAAAAAAATTCCTAAAGGCACGATGGCATTAAGACGTATATTTTCTTCAGTTAGTCAGTATGGAAAACTTGATTAACATATTAAAACCCAATTTTGAGCAAGACCGATTTCGCTTTCATTTCAGCTGGAAATCTGTCACAATTAATCGCCCGTATTTTTGCTCTGGTCTTCAGCTGTGAACGGGTGAATTTTTCCTAGTAGTAGTTGAGACCTAAGCCATAAATTTTATTTTCAATTAACCAATTTTTCCACATTGAAGAGTTGTTTCCTGTTTCTTCACTTTATTTTTCATTTTGCTCTGATGGATTAAATGATTTTCCCAAAATTGGTATTCCTTGCCTTCTTACTAAAAATCCTACTCCTATTTCTTATTAATTATGCAAAAAATTAGCCGATTTAGCTAAATAAAATTTCTTGACTTTTATTGAATGCATCAGGTTATTTTTTTATGTCAATTTTGTATATTTCAGTTCTTGTTAACTTATATGCCAATCAATCAATGGTGCCTTTGGAAAATATGATCGGATTTTCCCAATATAAGCAGTCAGTGGTTTAACTACGGGTTCTAAGATGATAAATCCAGTTTCACAATTAAAAAAATTCTTAATCGAGATCATGGCGCTCATTAATGGCACCCAAGGGAAAACTCATGAGGAATGAATACTACTTGAATATCTTTCCAATCAGTTCTATTTTCGGCAAATCCCACCATTTGAAGGACAGGAAGGTTGAGTGAAATTGAAGGAATGTTCAAAAGTCATTATATTTTTGCTGTTATGACATTATCTTCAACGTTACAGAAAATGTACCGTCGTTCCTGAAACACAAAAAGTGATATAAGCATCTATCACTGCAAAATTAAATTTGAAAATCCATTTCAGTTTATGAATTAGTAGGGTTAGGATAGAATGACAAAGAGAAAGAGTACCTCTTTCTAATTTAGAGGGCGATAGAATTCAAGCATTTTTCCGGCGAGACTCCACGCGTCTTTCCTTAAATTAAAATGTTTATTGAAAAGTGCCTTTGTAAACGAGCCTGGAAGATATTATTATTAACTAAGGTGGATAGTCTACTATCTATGCCATATTATTAAAGATCTTTTTGAATAATTTAGAGGCTAATTATTGATAGACTATTTGAACTTTATAAATGGTGGATATTCGGCAACAGGACCAAAACTGTACAATGTAAACGTGGCATTGGATGTATAAAGTGCTCACATAAACAACTGAAACATATAGGAAAATAAGTGGTTTTTTGACGAAATTCATGGGTCCTTTACGTAAAGTAAAAAATACCAAATCTGGCTTAAATAGATAGTGTTGAACCAAATATATTAGCATTTACGTGCAAACATGTATTTGTACAATTAAAGATTTCATAGAATCAAAGCTTTCTTGAACACTAGTTCGCTGGGTTTGAAAAAATGTATATATATGACTGTTTAAGATTTTACATAGTTAATTTTTTGTAACGGATCGGAATTAAAGTAACTCCCACCCAAACTATTTGAAATATTCTTCCAAATCGTCCACTTTTCACTGTCGGGAGGTGTATAATGAGAGGGAGTTGTTGCTAGGCTCTTGCATAAGACATAAATTAAATTGGGAAGTAAAGGCTGAGAATATTCTTTTGGGAAATCTCGTTTCATAACTGCAAAAAAAGCAATACAGCTGACCATCGATTATTTATTTCAATTAATAGATGTTTGGACAGTTATCACAGGACTTCACAGAGGGGAGGAACGTCAAAGTGAGAAAAGTCGAGAGGGGGAACTGAAGGATGATTCACGGATGCAAGAGACAGACAGAGTGGAGACATGGCAGTTCGAAGTCAGAAGTCAACTCTCGGTTTATTGACTTTTTTGTCGTATGAGTATACGTTGCCCAGGATGCATCACGTCAAAATAAGTCTATTGCACACCCCGACTACCGATTATTGGATTTTAGTAAAAAATCACAGCTTTAGATGTAATAATGAATTTTTAATGAAACATTGTAAGAAAATTGTCCATTATAATAATCCCATTTTCCGTTGAATGACAATCGACATTTCAACTTGCGTAGACAAAGAAAATACCATTTGCGGCTATTTAATGAAATTATATCATATTTAATAATGGTGTCATTGTTATCAGTCTGCTTTATGCAAAAAAATTTTTTATGAATTTGCTTCAATTTGAGCACAAGAACAAATAATGAGCTATATCATGAAACAAAAGCAGTCTGATGATTTCAGAGTTCGATTTTATTTCGTTTTCATTTTTCGTACATTTTGTTCCTTTATCTTTATGCAAATTATTCTCAATGTAGAATTAAAAAGTTATATTACACTATAGACAATATTAGAAAATCAAACTTTATAAAAGTAATTGCTTTCACTTCAATTTTGAAATTGGGCAGTTAAAATTGGGCAGTTGAAAATGGGCAGTTAACGAGAAAGGTTTACTTTCCTTTAATCTGCCAAATAATCTTAAAGCTGACTTATGATCATTCAGGTGTGTGAGATAGACTTACCTTAACGTGGTGCACTCAGGGTAACGTATATAAATGCGATAAAAATCCATAACTCGGTAGTTGACTTCAAACTAACATGACCCTACTCCATGTCATATTCGATTGTTTCCACGGAACTAACCTTGCTCTTTTCTCTACGTTGATGTCTATCGTCTTTACATCTATGAATCTTTCTTTTGTTCCTCATCTCTTCAATTTTTGTGACTTTGATGTTTCTACCATTGTGTTTCCAGAGGTCAACAAAAGGGCTAATGATGGCTATCGTAAAGCCTGCCATTAGATATAAATAAATAAATGTTTATTCAAACTAAGCTAATAAGTTAACAGCAGATAAGTTTAGATTAATTAAGTGGAGAGTTGAGATGCGTTTTATGCATGCTTGAACAGATATATCATAAAAGAAGCTACTTTTTTTTAAACTTCCAACCACATCTGATTAGCCGCATTGGTATACAGGTGAGTTTTGGGGCATATATTGAGGAATGGTAGTTTCAGACAGTTTAAAGTAAATTTATACGCCTCTATGGCTTTTACCGAAGCCAACTCACGGCCAGAATAGTGATGCATCTTTACATTTTTCTTGCATAATTAAGCTGAAGAAAATCGTGTTTTAATTTGACATCAATCGTTCGAAAGGTGGATACCAAATACCAGTCAAAGGCAAGAAACAAACTTAGCCAAAAGTGAGTTATGCATTCGTAATGGAAAAGTGCCTCAAACCAATGTGAGAAAGCATCTTTGCGAGAAAATATATTAGCACTATTATTTTAATACTCGCTTGAAATTAGAGTGTAAATGTTTTTCTCCGATGAAAACAAATCCACGTTAGTTCACACTCTATTTTATTTTGTGTAGTGTATAATCCAATACAAGCGTACCTGTAAGTTTTAAAAATTCAAATTTTACTTGTCTTTTGCTTTCAGCGCTTTATTATTTCTACCAATTTAGAACATTAAGTTATTTATCGATGGGGTGGGAGGTTGGAAGGGTAGGGACTGTTCCACCCGCTACGTCTCAGTGTTTTAGTCTTTGATATTTTTTTTCCAGTTTCATTGGCGATTTTGTGCCTGCAAACAATTCTCGATGAATAGTTGACTTAATTTCGCTGATAGTCAAACCACATTGCCTTATTTGTCACACTGAAATCGGGATGCAATTAACAGTGAACTATTAAATTTTGCTTTCCTATACAAATTAAAATTTAGCAATTAAAACGTTCATGGCTGTCAGCAAATACATTTGAAGACACCTTTCTCGATAAGGGGAATTCAGAGGATCGGGAATATGACATTGTAAATACCTGCCAAGCCACTTTCGGGCAATGCTTATTTTTAAACTAATATTAAATTGCAACTTGGTTCCTTTTAAAACTTCGCCGTTCATCGTCTTAGGAAATAACAGAAATCTGAAGTTTATTAAATTTTAGAACTTTGATTCATTATCAGAAGAAAGTTTTCTGCGACGATTTACAATTATCGAATTCCTAAATGATATTTTTAAAGGGCAAATGAATACATTTCATATGCTAAATTTCGTTTAAAACTTTATTTACAGTTACGAATCCTATAAGAATATATTATTAAAAATTTTATTCAGGTCTTAATTTATAAACACCGATGCAATTTATAATTTAACCAATCAGTCTTTTAAAATTAATATATTTAAAAGAGTTAACTAATTGGTGAAAAATGTTCTTATTTAGGGAGCCAATTATAGCGAACCTGTGATGTAGTATCCGAAATCTTTGAATCTTCAAGACCTCATGGAAGAAACCTCATAAATCCAATTATGTTCTATTTAAATTAGCATGCTATAATTATAATGACGGACCTAGAGGGATCATAATGATGAAATGGCATTGCTTAAAAGTGGTGATGTAAACTTTCATCCGAACAGTTCTGACTCCATTAGGAAGCATTTCACCAACTCTTGGTCACACAGACAACCACAGTCTAATTGGTCAATACCGAATAGATACAAATAAGAAACGGAGCATTGCAAAAACAATAAAAGAATTTTCTTTGTTGTAAAACCAAGAAATATCCTTCCCCCTGCATTTGCAACTGCTTTTAATTTCAATCACTTGTTGATAAGGCAGTCTTTTTTTAATTAAAAACTCGTTCGGGTGGTTTTTATCCACGGTTTAATTTCAAATTCATTTTGATCCATCGACTCAAGACGCTGAGTAGAGAATAAAACAAAGTCCTGGAAATTGGGAGATGCCAAAACACCCTGAAATTTAATTCTTGGTTTGTATGGGGCCATTCTGGCTTTCTGAGCTGATGCTAGTCGTTGTTATATAGAAAAATGGTAATTTTTCAATGAAAAAATGAAAATTATTATTTGGTTTTTTGTCTATTTTACTTCTTGACTACTTTTCTTAGCAGTTATTCATGACTAATTCCATGTGCGCTCCCACAAAATGCCTTCTAAAAGTTTTTGAAGTATCAGCCCATGCTTAGAGGAACAAAATTCGTCTTGGTTTGAAGACAACCAATGATTTTCCAAAACTGTTTTGCAATCTATGCGCATCCCGTAAACAGTTGTAATTAGGTGTAAAAACCGAATTCTTTCCCACGTTAACGTGAAAATGTACTTTCTACTCTGGCTATCTATGTATCTCTAGACTGGGCGTGAAGATGTTGACTTGGCGACACTCAAATTCCAAACCTAGTCAATTAACCCATGGCTTTAAGTGTACTTGCAAAATTTTCCAGTTATCAAGGACGTTTCAGGGTTAAATTCCCTCGAATTAACTAAGTATCTGAGTCAATCAGACATTTTAGCTTGTAGACATAATATGCGTGTCATTCTCATTAAACAAATTGATGGTTATTGCTCGTTACAAGCTTTTCTTTCATATCTTTTCATTATGAATAAACCTTGTCAACACCTTTTTTCATGCTTTCAATACACAAACCTAATCAAAACAATTACCTCAAAATCTGCGTTTAAATAAATCCATAGTTAATATTATTGGCCAAATTATGATATTTAATTTTAATATCATTTAGTTAACAAAACTAACAACAAATAAATCCGCATATGGATTTGTCCTACACCAGAATTTATTTAGCAAACTAGACACTTCTAGTGTTAATAAGGTGCTTGAAGTATCCTTAAAGTTAATTAAGCTGAAGTATGTTGCTATAACAAAGTAAGTTGAATTTATTTATTTGTTAAATAATTTCAAAATGCACAGATTTACTTACGAAGCCACAACAAAGTTGATTTTGATCACAGGAACAAAGGACCACGTGATGATTTGCCTTTGCAGCACTCAGAGTTATAGTTGAGTTTTCCTTATTTCCCATTTGTGAATAAATGTATAAAAGTAAAAAAATTATAGAACACACATAACCAGTGATTAATTTGTTTTTTTACCAAACGAATTATCTTGACCCATGAGTCACTAATTGAAACTTTAATAAATTATCTGTATTATGTTAAGCGGAGTTAAGGGATTGAATGTACGCTACTTTAAACCAACTGGTTTGTTTATTGTAAATGACCAGTGAAAGGTAAACGCAGAGTGTCTTTAATATTTTGGAAGAAATAAGACATCAGTCCTTTGAGGAAGTTCCTGGCGAGAAAAACCAATGGAAAGATGCAAAAAATCAAACATAATGGAACCAGCAGTCAAAAAGCGCATCAAAAACTGATATTCGTTTCCATATGGCCTAATCTCATTTAATTTTTATAAAACTTCAGGAACAATAATACTCAGTCAAACTGCCTTCATCCCTCCTTTCCATGCCTATTGCTACATAAACCTATATATCTCGTTGACTGGGTTTTGTAAGTCTAACTAAATTTGAAGTTACTGACCTCATATTTTTTTCTTTAAATTACCTGTTCTACCACCTCTATGGTTTCTGCTTGCTACTGTGGCAATCAAAGCTATTAAAAATAGAAGCAAAGGTCTTGTCTTGAAAGAGCAGGCATTTAAAGTCATGCAAGCAAACTATATCATTCTGAAAGAAATTAAAAGTCTCGTTTATATCCAGGTGCAAAGGGCTAGATCCAATTACATTCCTCTGGTGAGCGACCAGAATGCATTTGATCTCAGAGTACCTCTCTTTGATCATATCTATCAACACTAATTAAGTAAGCATGTAACTATTTACATTTTACACAGACAAGCGTTTGAAAGGTTAACGGATTATTGTGCTATTATTTTTTGTAAACTTTAAAATTCAAATAAAGGAGAATAGCAAAAGATTGAATATATTAGTCAGTCGTAAAATTTTAAAAGACATGATATTTGTGAAAAATTTGAAAAAATTTCAGCTAATGTTCTATAGCGTATTCCTTCTTTCTTATTATCAAAAAATAAATAATGAATAGGGTGTTCAACAAAAATACATGAAATCTGTGACTACATCAGGCATACCCTGTTTAAAATTAAAATTTACTCTATTTTGTATTATTCGACTTTAGCACACAATGCAAACAGATCTTCATTTGCTACCTAAAACGACCGAAGTTACAAAAGTGCCTACTAGTTACAATAATTTTTGGATTCGATAACCGAAAAGATTCCAATGACAACATTTTTCTAAATTTTACTGGCCTCCATGCTAAAAATCATGTGGGGCGTAAAGGCTTGGCATTGTTATTTATCACGTATTAATTAAATTTAAATTTAGATTAAATTTATTATGCTATTAGGTTGGCAACTAGGTCATTGCCGATTTCAAATAAGAAAGCAAATTCGGAATTTTTGTTTAAAAATATAACTTTATTCAATTAGATAGGGGCCGTTCTTGTCGATGACCTTTTTCCATTGTTCTGGCAGAGTATAAATTCCCCGTTCGTAAAATGTCTGGTCTTTGCTATTAAAAAACTGAATTAGGTGTGATCCGACATCATCCGCGTTGTTAAAAATTTTACCATTTAAAGAGTTTTGCATGGAACGAAACAAATGGTAATCCGAAGGCGCAAGGTGAGGGCTATATGGTGGGTGTGACAAAACATCCCAACCCAGTTCCAATAATTTTTGCCCAGTAACCAAAGATTTGTGGGGCCTTGCGCTATCATGATGGAAAACAACACCCTTCCGACTTGATAATGCCGGCTGCTATTATCTTCAATTGCATCCTTCAGTTTTTCGAGTTCTTCAACATACACATTTGAATTTATCGTTTGGTTCTGCGGCATGAGTTCAAAATACAAAATTCCTTTGTGATCCCACCAGACTCACAGCATAATCTTTTTTGGTGAATCTCTGCTGCTTTTGATACTGTTTGGGCTGGTTGATCTTGCTTCACCCATGATCTCTTGCGAGTAACATTCTTATAAACTATCCACTTTTCGTCGCCAGTAACTAGGTTCTTCCTCGGAAATGGATCATTCTCATTGCGTTTCAGTAGCGGCGAATCACAGATGCTAATCCGTTGCGTCAAATGAATTTCTTTTAACTGGTGAGGGATCCATAAATCAAGTTTCTTGACATAACCAAGGGTTTTTCATTTTTTTCAATGCATGTATGCGACACATTGAGCTTCTCTGCAATATCTCGTGTTGTGCTGTGACGATTTGAATCGATAATGGCCTTGATATGGGTTTCATCCACTTCGACTGGGCGGCCAGATCGTTGTGAATTTTTCAGTGAAAAATCGAACGAACGAAATCTTTCAAACCAATTTCGACACTGCCTTTCTTTTAAGGCTTCATCTCCACATACGGCACATAACTTCTTTTGTGCTTGCGATGCGTTCTTGCCTTTTCGGAAGTAATACAATAAAATGTGTCGGAAGTGCACGTCCTGTTCTTTCATTTTTAAATTGAGATAAAAACAAAACTAAAGAACTAAACAAAAAAAATTTTTTACTAATTAACCTAGAAGCCCATACAGTAAGAAAAAAATATAGGTTAGATGCTCTGGCCACGTTAACGAAACAAAAGAAAGTATCGAGTGAATCTGTCAACAAAAACGGCAATGACTTAGTTGTCAACCCAATAGTTACCAAAGACTGCTAAATTTTGTCGAAACAAATAATATCATCCATATTCTTCCTCAAACGTAATTCTATTTTCAAAATACCGCATGGTTGCTGATTTTGCAATTCCAATTGACCTCTGAATCAATTTGGGTTATGTGGAATATCATGTTGGTGCTAGAAGTGACCAACAACTTCTTCGTTTTGTTGCTAATTCGTACCCATTCTTGGGATAATTTAATTAGTTTTAAGAACAATCGTTCAAATTATGAGAAAATCAAATAATACCTTTAGCAAATAAATTAAGCAAAAAATGTGTGCATTTCAGCGAAAGGAGCCCTAAATTAGCGATATCTGGTTGCCAGTAACCCCCATTGTATGGGAAAATGGCTTTTATCTAGTTCTTTTAAATTACTAAATAAATATACATATATTTCTTCATTCACTCGGTCCAAAAGCTCTAGATCACAGAAAGGATCATTAAAGGTTGACGAACACAACGGATTATGAAGACGAATAATAAAAATATTTCTAAAAGTAAAGTAAGTTGGTAACGATAATATGAACGCAGCAACGGAAATGTTTTATCAACTAATTTTTTTAAAAAAACGCAAATGTAGTGGGAAATGCTCTTTTGTCTACTATAATTGCTTTCTCAGACTGTTTTTCAAACTCTAATTTATTCCTCAACGCTTTGCTCTTTGGAAGCAAATGAACTACAATTTTTTTACTAAAAGTTACCAAGCAATTTTTGACTGCAAACTGTGCATCGAATTCTTGCCAAATAAATGGCTACGGATTTTTTGCCCAGAATAACTACAATAAGGAGACAAAAAATATTAGTCTCAATCTATTTTATTCTTAATTTTATACATAATCATTATTTATCCAAATTACGTACTTTTGGCTTCTATCAGAAGAAAAACATCAAAAAAATCGATCAAAGAAATACTTGGGATTGTGCTAAAATATATAAAATAAGAGAAAATAATCTAATTTCTTTATAATCGGGAATCAGTAAATAAAATTTGATACATAAATGAATAATTTATTGAATAAACCAGGCTATTAAATTTCTGGAATTTTTAGACAATTTCATTTAAATTAAAGTAGAAGCATATTAATGCATAGTGCAAATTTCATAAAAAAGTTTTCATTTGTTGGAAAACCTTTGAATGACAAATATTTAAGTTCATTCCAAAATAAACACAGTTATTTAAAATAATATATACTCGAATAAATGCTGCTTAATTATCTTTGCAAATCACTGCGGATTTTGTTCATTACATTGGAATTATTGTACAGTATTTATGCCTTAGAAAAGACTTAGATTTTTTTCTATGCATTCGCAAACCTTGAAACGGGATTATATAAATAATTTTTAAATGCATATGCAATTTTGTTATGGAATAAGTAACCTCATTTGTACACACCTTCTATGTTAACCCTCATGTCTTCATTACCTGCAAATATTATCTTCTGCTTTGAAATCAGTGTTGCAATTGCTCGAATATTTACTCTCGAAACATTTTCACCCAGTGTTAATAAGCAATGTCTTTGAATGTATATCTCTTAGTACGCTATTTCTAGTAAAAGCTGAAACATACGGTATAGAAGATATTTCTTAATTTTGAACTCGCAATATTGATTATTTTTTTATTTATTTCAAATAACAGGCATTTTGAAAGTTATCATTAGCTCTTTAGCTGACTTCGGGCTTTATAGGGAGGATGAGGAACATCAAAGTGAATAAAAGACGAGACGGAGTCAGAATAATGATTCACAGATTTAAAGGAGACAGATAGAAACAAATGCACAGAATAGGTAAGATAAGTACTGTGGAAGGGGTCGAATATGCTATACAATGGGGTCATGGTACTTTGAAGTCAGAAGGCAACTGCCGGTTAATGGACTTTATTGCTATGTGGGTATGCTTTGCTCAGGGTGCTCTACGTGGAGGTAAGTCTATCACACATTCCGCAATATTGTTGATAAAAAGCATCAATCAGGAATTTATTAATCCGTGATATTTTTGGTAATTTAATCAAGCATTATTTACAAAATTCATTTTCCATAGAATACTGATCCAATTATTTCAATGTCCTCGTTAATAGACTTTTTTGAATAGTGGCTTTAGAGAAAAACCTCAAATGAAAATAAGCATAAAGTCATAATTGAAAAAGTGTAGGAAAACACTAAAAATTGCCTTCTCGATCAATCACGCATGAAGCAAGCTCCAAAATACCTTTATCAAAAATATTTGATACCAAGAAACGGAACTTGAAAGGTTTTTGAATTAACTATTACTAGTCACAGAACAAACATGAATGCTTTTTTCAACTTTTGAGTTAATATATTTGTAAAATGTGGGGTGTGCGATAGACTTACCTCCACGTGGTGCACCCTGGGCAACGTATACTCATGCGGCAAAAAGTCTATTAACCGGCAGTTGACTTCTGACTACAAACTACCATCACCCCACTGTATGTCATTTACGACCACTTCCATAGTATTCAATTTACCTTTTTCTCTATCTCTGTGTCTGTCTCTTTTACATATTTAAACCACTCTTCCGTTCCTCCCTATCGACTTTTTTCACTTTGATGTTTCTCCTCACCTCTATGAAGTCCGTAGTCTACTAAAGGGCTAATGATACCTATCAAAACGCCTGCCATTTGATATAAATAAATATTTGTAAAAGGTTTCTATTTGCCTATTCTTATGAAAATAGGGAACTTGACGGCGTCATGATTAAATTAATTCAAGATAATTACTCTTTCTCTCTAATACAAATATCTAAATCTAAAACCTGCTAATTGTTTTCCAAAATCCTATTTCGCTTTAGGGAGTTTATTGATATCACTAGTAAACGGAACAGAAAAATATAGTAACTAAATGCTATATTATCTAAGGTTAATCCCAACAAATATTAATTGGAAATACCTTAAAATAGTGTTAAAATTTAAGTCGTATGATTTTTTTACAGTTGCACTATATTTGATTAATTCATTAAGCAACGTTTTCTACGTATTAGCTATATTCAAATTATGCGATAAACTATTGTTTTTTTTGCAATGGAAATTATTCAATAATACAACCTTTTCTAAAAAAGTAACTTGTAAGTTTTTTAAATAATATGACTAAAATAATAAAAAAATGAATGTAAATGAAGCGTTCCACTTTAACTATTTTGCGTTTTCAAAATGGACATACCTAGAATGTTTTCCTTAATTTCCCCCCCAATGTTATAAAAATAAAAAAATTAAATTCAATATCTTTTGATCATTGAAAATAAACACATTTTTGTCCATTTCTACAGATGATAGTACGCTTCTTGAATATGAAACATAACGGTTTCTAAAATCATGCTTTAAAATTATACATTCGCTTGTATTTAAAATTATAAGCTTTATGATAAGATGTTTATAGGTGGCATTAGTGCAACAAGAAATTTTACTAAATACATTAAGTGATTAATGACACCGGCGCTCTCCACTTTTAGAATTTTTAGTTTGAATTAGTTAAACTTGTTTATATTTCTAAACTCGTAAAATTAGAATTTTCTTTCGTAGAATCTGTCTAAAATCTCTTACACTCTGGAAGCTTTTATAGGAATTAATTTGTTCTTAATAATAATATGATTAAGAGGTGAGAAAGGTCTCGTTTATTTAAGGTATGTTATACATTTACTAAGGTGGCAAGAGAAACGTCCTTTTTAATTTTCAATAAAACCGAACGCTGATAATTCGTTTTATATGATCCATATATTGGTAATTAATATAAAAATGATATCAGTTTCTGTTTATGGTAAAGCACTTAAATTGGAAGGGTATCAGGTAATAATGAAGGATTGATAATAGGTTATAATTGGGTGATTTTTGATTTAAGTAAATAGACGGGTAAATATTTCCATAATTGGAGCTTTCAATTTGTAGCGTCTTAGTGTTCAATCTTTACTAATTCACACTGATTTTACAAGTTTATTTAATTTTTTTGCTTCTATGCCTACCCGTGACAATTATCGACATCTCTACACAGCGAAGAACAAAATAGATAGGACCTGATGACTGTGTTTATCAATAAATATGTCGTCTATTTATAGGCTAATTACTACATACTAACCAAATTTTAGTCCACAATTCCTTTTTTAAAAATCTGAACCAATCACGAATGTTTTAATTAATGGCAAAAAATTTGACAAAGAGACTAATGTGTTCCAAATATCATGCATTAATTTGCGAGACTATTTACAAAGCTAGCACAAGAACTGGGTCTATCAAAATAAAAATAATTTTTTGCTCAGAAAATTATTATGTTCAAAGTGAAACTCATGCTTCACTCCTTTAGTTGCGTACGACGTATAGTTCCATTGACAGCATTAATTTAATTTGAAGATGGTGATCACATATTAAACCTTAATTTGTTGAGATCTTGCCACGGTTAAGGGATTTCGTCATGTGCAATTTTTCCGCCTCAGCGCGTCAATGCTTTTGAACTTTCAAAACCTCTTTAGCATTGATTTTTCAATTAATTATCGTTACTTTTTTGCTTTTTTTGAAACACTTTTACCTCATTTTTACCCTGTGAGGAAGAAATCTTCTGTGATGTATACATTTTAGACAATGCTTGGCACACCGCTTCCTATGCTTGTGAAACAAAATTTTGCATTCTAAACAATTCAGGAAAACTTATAATATTATATATTCGAAATTTTTACAAAAAAACTAACGATAATAATTTAAGCAAACTGTTTTTAACATTCTGACTTTCTAATGTATGTCCAATTTCAACATATTGCAACAGCAGCATATTTAGATAAAAAATGTGATTAACCTTTTGAAAAGTAAAATACGATTGTCAGAATGAGATTACCAATGTTGTTTAATCATATCCTTCCAAATCGTCATAAGTTTCGGAAATATTTTTACTTTTCTAACGATCCTTTTGTTTTGCTAAAAATTATTTCAAATATTTTGCTATAAGCGCATGAAAACTTTTATCTACCCGAAAGAAGATTTTTGCAAAGCGTTGGTATAAGCGTTAAATACATGATGCTAATCTATCTTTTCAGTGCATATTTTTTCGCGTTTATATAAGACTTTTTAGTGTTCTATTGAGATTAGCATACTAGATTTTGTCATTTCATCATGTAAAAAGTAAAAATTTTGGAAATGGTACTTAACGCACATCGTTTTATAAAAGATATGGAAAATCTTGAGCTCTTAAGACCGTTTTCAAGGAATGAACTAAAACTTTAACAATACAAAAGTGAACTTATGCCGTTTGTAAGTTAAATTTGAAAAGTGTTTTGAAGTTACATTCTTATAGTTACGATTAATAAATATAGAGAACTACTATTTATGGGACAAAATAATCAAATTAATCGATATGCAGTCGCCAGAGCTGATATTTATTTTAATAAAAGTGTGTGTTCAATAGTACACATGGATACTTTAAAACTTAAAGTGCTTCGCCTCGTTTATTTCAGTCAATGTGCTTTATTTATCGATTTCGCTTTAGAAATACGTTTAATATTGACTTAAATCTTCAAAGGCACATGCAATCACGCCTTGGGATAAATTAGTTATCTAAGAAAATCAAATTCCTGTCAAATCGAATAGTCTTTAGATATGATTAGTCTTTTACGTGGGGGTTTATTTTCATTAGTGGAATTTTGCAGACGACATTCATCAAACGATTCTGATCAAATGAGGTCTGACACACGCAATACCTGTTGTTATAACAAAAACGAATTGAATCATATGATTTAAATATAACATATTTCTATATCGGAATACAAAATATGCATTTTCATATTTATTTATAAGAGACTTGTCAAAAATGTCGATTGAAATCATGTCAAATAAAAGAATTCAAAGAATTAAACCTCAGAATATGGAAAAAATTGACTTTGTTTCTTTTACAAATATGATTTTATGAGTTCTGTCAACTTTGCCTTTATGCTTTCGTTATTGGGGTATTTTATTTTTAAAATCTCAGCGATGGAAATGCCAATAAAATTATTTAACATATTAAATTTAAAATCAAACATTTTTATGAGTTTTATTTGCCTCATTAAGTTTTTTACAACTGATTTCCTAAATCACACTGAACATAAGTTTAGCATACTTTGACAGCTTGCCGTCGAACTTACCAGAGTAAACAATAGCTTTCGGCCTTACACGACCTTTACTTCCAAACGCCAGAAGTGACTTGGCATCTGTACATATCCAGTCATGTGTAAATGGTTGATTTCGCAATAAAACGTTGAGAGCAGGCAATGAATAAACCTTGCTTCATATAATAATGACAATGAATATCTTTGGCATTATGATTTCTTCAAGAAAAGTCTCAAGTTGCTAATTTCTACAATTAAGTGTTTGTTTACGACTCACAGCCAAATCATACGTAAATACTATTTCACCTTATGGGAAAATCTAATCAAAAAAAATTATTCCTTCAAGTTAAATATAGTTTGAGCACATTTGATTTACGATATTTTATATTACTTTTTTAAATAAATGCAAAAAATCTAATATTTTTTTTCAGCTAGTGTGCAATAGTATTTTATTATTTAACAAAGCGCAATATCATGTCAAATAATTTATTTTGCTTTGTATTGTATGATTGTAATCGTCAGTAATAGAGGTGTCTTTCATTTAAAAATGCTATAATTTTATTATTTTTAAATACTTTCAACTGTACAGTCATTTATAAATTTATCAATATCGAGAGGAGAAAGCGATTATGATTTTAAGTCATTGACTGAGTTATAGTTTTTTGCCATCTAATTATCTGAATAGAACTATTTCTTTTACTTATTTGTAAGCCATGGTATTAGATTTTAAAATTATCTGTTTATATTGCATCACAATCTATGTTGCTTGTTGACACGTTTTAAATAAATCTATGCAATAAGGTATTTCAATTGATTTCTTATAAATAATGGCAATCTCATATCGCTTTCATAATCTAAATATGTCATTATTTTCTTATTTTGTACTACATATTTGGCTCCCTGATGTAAATCACTGCAATAACAACATTTATTAAACATTCCTTCTTATTGTTTTTAACTTGTCTTTCACCAATGAAATTTTGCTCTGAATGGCATTTCAACTAATTTTTTAGGCAATGGCCTAATTGCAGAACTTGCCAAAACAGAGCAAACTCGTCCACACGGGACAGATTTTCCTAAAGCCACTGATCTACTAAACAATTTGCTCGACACCAGCAAAACCTTACTGTCATATATCTCAACAAACTGTCTAATTATTGGGTAGTTACTTTCATCCTTTTATCATTAAATATTTGTTATAACCTTTTACATAGTTAACGCAAAAAACGTATTTAAATTAAAAAGTTCTTAAACAATTCGCTGTATTTTGTCAAAACAATTTTTGACATATAAATTTAATTTTAACTTTTGAACTAATTTTCATTTAGTAGGCACGCACTCTCCCATATTCCTAGAAGTTAAAAGTCTCGAATCTTAGAAATGCCATAAGAGAGTAGTATATAATTCATTTATAATAACTTTAATGAACAAAGAGATCAAAATCATGTTCATTTCGCTCTTCAAATTATGTTATCCTTTCCAATTATCACAAAGCCACTTAATACCAAGCTTTTATTTGTAAGGTTTAAACATAACTTATTAGCAAATAAAAAGGTTATTTACAAAGCAATCATGCATTATATTACCATCAATAAAAATTCTTTAAACGTCAACTAGGCTTGAACTGTTCCAAGCGCTAATTGACCATTGCTTGATTAATTCTATTAGATTATTTGACCGTATATAATTAAAAATTATATTTCTACACGGGCCAATATTATCAGGAATTATTATATAAGTTCAAAATAGGAAAAAAACACGTTTTAAAAATTACTCTTGTGCATTTAAATGCTACAAGTCCAATAATAAAATTGACCGTTAGCAGAATTATGTAAAACGGTCGTCATTTTATGGGAAAATTAACACTGAGACTCTCTAATAATCTCCTGATCCACATATTAAAATGTCTTAAAATCTAAGAACACGATTTGATTTACTTGGCTTGCAAGAGACACCAGATAAGAGGTAAAATCTTGCCAAATCGTCAAAATGTGAAAGGATAAAGAAAAACTTCAAATTTGATAGGAAACACAAAAGTCTACATTATTGGTGATAATTTCAGATTGGTCTTTGTAGAGATTTTCACAGTTTAATGTACTAAAATATGTATAAATGAACTTTAATACTTTCGCTTTAAGGAGTTAAAATCTCATCTAAATCCCAACAAAAATTCCTTAAAATGTGCTGTTGAGAGCCAGTCACTTAGTCAGTCTCTTGTCTGGTCAGCTAAGAAATATACTCCTTGAAGTGAAAGGCTTGTTGAACGGGAAAACCGGAGAGATTTTTGGCATCATTATAGAAAATACGAGCGTTTTTTCCTTTAAAAACGCAAGGGAACTAGGCTTTAAAAGAAACGTTGAAAACTACTAAAGAACCAATGGTTGAGGAAATTAATTATCTTATTTACATTAAATTTAGACAATTATTGGCTTTAACAATATTAGTCTGCCTGTTTCAACTTGTAATGCATTAAAAAGCTATTTAAATTTACTTTGTATCATTTATAAGCCGCCACTGAATATATACAAAAATTAACATTTCCAATATTCCTCGACATGATTCCCTTACGTTGTAATCTTTTGATTTCAGGAGAGGAAAACTTGAAATCTTTTATTTATAATACTCAATCGTTGATGTTGTTCATGACATCATTCATTTAAAATGCGAAACGCTTTTTGATTCCTCCGTAGTTGGAGGTTATCTACTTATTTTAAAATTTAGTAAATATGCTTGTTAGAGTTTGATAAATAAGATTATTCATTTAAATTAAATGAGTAAAGTCAGTTTTAGTTAGATTATTAAAAAATAATAAATAAGTGGATTACGATCTAGACTAAAGAATTACTCTTTAATTAAAAGATATATATTGAAATATTATTCAAAATTTGCAAACGGTATCCAGGTAATGAGAGAATTTCATCTAATTCCCTGAAATATTTATTGAAATAATAAAATGAGAACAATGAAAATCTAAATTTTACGCACATTTACGTTTGTCATGTCAAGCCAAAAAAGATTGAATCACCTAAATATTTCCTAGACTATATTATTTTTATGGATTTAAGTCAAATGGCGTAGAATTTCAAAAGCTACTATATTAGTTTGGAGCTCAGTTGAATGCCTATTCTTATTGACTGTTTAAGCTCTCTTATTATTTGCAATGGCAAATCTGCATTAAATTGGTATTTAAAAATAAGCCTCATCTAATGATTGCCCACATAATGAAATAATAGTTCAAAGACGGGAAAGTAACTTATGTCCAAAGGCACCAAGTGTTGTGACAGCACTTGCATGCAGCATCATTATTAGCTCAAAATGTTCTGTGGAATATATTTTCAAAGCGCAAATCTAAACTGTAGACTGCAATCAGCTATTGAATTATTCACTCTCGGCGCATTGGGCTTTCATTATTTTGAGGACTCTGCGCTAATTCAAATACAAAGTCCCCAGTGAACACTGCAATCGGTGAATTTCTGCGAACTTGTGAAAAGGAAAAAAAACTGATGACAAATCCCTCTGCCAAACTGTGTTTACTGGCCCCAATTTCCTATATTAGGACCTTAATACACATTCATCGTGAGTTATTAAATACACGAATAAGGGTAAATTTATGTTTTTTTTTCACGAAAGACACTGATCTTAAAGGCATCTAATGGCGGAACGGTTCGAAGATATGACTTTTACGCTTTGTGTGAGTGCAACTTCATTAATTTGCATTGTCACTGTGTAGGAAGTTTGATTATTATAGCCGCCAAAATATTTTAATTCAACATGATTTATGATCTTCGTAAACGTTTTAGACCACAATGAAATGAAATTTCACTTATCTGTATTTCAATCAATTCACGGATTTTTTTCTCGGGACTATTAATTTCAATTTAGAAAAATTGCAATTTATTAATCAGCACGAAGGAAATTAACCGAAATTTCCCGGTAACTGTATAAAATTTCATGACAATGTCTGAGAAGAATGCAATCCCATTGAGAAAAAGGCTTGTGATTCCAGAGAGAGAGAGCAGCTTTTAAAAATATTAGCCATTCCTAAAAGGCATTTCTATACAAATTTCACCACGTGACATTTCAAATGAAATGCATTTGTAATATTTAAGTGATTCTGGCATTAAGAAAGGCGATTGCGCAAAGTATATTGAAAAAAGTGATGGCATACAGTCGTTCATATGTTCGGTCAACTAATTCATAAAAAACCTCGAAATTAATCCAACAATCCCTTTGACAGGCACGTCAATTAAAAAAAAAAAATAGAGATAACATAGGAGTGAAAATATGATAATGAAAGTCGAATTGGTTCTAGTTCATCTTGCCTGTGAAGTAAAGAACTAGGGTAAAAAATTTATTGCTCGAATGTTTTAACGGCATTTCCAAAGGCGGGTCAATTTTGTTGCAGTATAACAGTCAAGTCTGGTTTAGTAAACTGGAATTTTATTATTAAAGTCTTCAAAAATTAATGACTGTCAAATAGTCATCATCATCCTATAAATAATTAATCACGCGGAAGCATTTGACATTTTCGAAAAGAGGCAGAAAGCGATTATAAAGGGAGGCAAGAGGGCTGCAATTTCAATTAGTTGTCAAATTTTGAGATACATGAAGACTTTGATTTGGCCCTTGGATGGTTTCATAACTGTTTGAGAGCTATAAATAAATTGATTGCATGGCAATTAAATTAACAACCGTAATGATACTAATTTACAACGTACGATTTTTCTTTTTTCAATAGAGTTAGTAATTCGATTTTTTAGAAGACTGTTCAGTTATTTGAGCAAATCTTTAATTAATAATCAATTAGTAATTTAATTATATAAAAATGAACCGAAATCCGACCTCTAAATACTAACCATAATGCTAATATTAACAATGGAAAATTTTCATTCCTCATTCATTATTTCTTCACGAAGTAGATTTTAAATCTTGACGTTATTATCGAAAGAAACAACTTGCGGAATTTGGGAAAAGCAACAATCAAATAAAATTAATTTTTGCATGTTTTACTGTTCCTGTAAAATAAACAGATGTCCATATTTGATATAAGTATTAAAATATCAATTAACTGTTTCCATTACTGAGACAACTAAAATTTTTCGATAATATGATTTTGAATCATTTTACTAAAGATCTTGTTACTTTAAGATTCGTAGATGAAGAATCAGATATTTGAAAAAGAATGAATTTGGTAATTAGGAATATAATTTTGCTTTATCAAATCGTATAACTACTATGTGCATGATCTATTTCTATTGAGAGATTTTAAAGTCAAAGTTTATATTTTCATATTAATTATTAATTGAAAAAGAAGAAATTTGGTAAAAAATCATACTCCTGGCCATTTCTGTGTGGGGCAGCGTTTTACCAAAATTATGATATTGGGTTGGCAACTAAGTCATTGTCGTTTTTGTTGACAGATTCACTCTATACTTTCTTTTGTTTTGTTAACGTGGCCGGAGCATCTAACCTATATTTTTTCTTACTGTATGGGCTTCTAGGTTAATTAGTAAAAAATTTTTTTTGTTTAGTTCTTTATCTTTGTTTTTATCCCAATTTAAAAATGAAAGAACAGGACGTGCACTTCCGACCCATTTTATTGTATTACTTCCGAAAAGGCAAGAACGCATCGCAAGCACAAAAGAAGTTATGTGCCGTATATGAAGATGAAGCGGTGAGGAAGAAAGGCAGTGTCGAAATTGGTTTGAAAGATTTTGTTCGTTCGATTTTTCACTGAAAAATTCACAACGATCTGGCCGTCCAGTCGAAGTAGATGAAACCCATATCAAGGCCATTATCGATTCAAATCGTCACAGCACAACACGAGATATTGCAGAGAAGCTCAATGTGTCGCATACATGCATTGAAAAAAATGAAAAACCCTTGGTTATGTCAAGAAACTTGATTTATGGATCCCTCACCAGTTAAAAGAAATTCATTTGACGCAACGGATTAGCATCTGTGATTCGCCGCTACTGAAACGCAATGAGAATGATCCATTTCCGAGGAAGAACCTAGTTACTGGCGACGAAAAGTGGATAGTTTATAAGAATGTTACTCGCAAGAGATCATGGGTGAAGCAAGATCAACCAGCCCAAACAGTATCAAAAGCAGCAGAGATTCACCAAAAAAGATTATGCTGTGAGTCTGGTGGGATCACAAAGGAATTTTGTATTTTGAACTCATGCCGCAGAACC
Source organism: Rodentolepis nana (assembly GCA_900617975.1). NCBI lineage: Eukaryota > Metazoa > Platyhelminthes > Cestoda > Cyclophyllidea > Hymenolepididae > Rodentolepis > Rodentolepis nana. The sequence continues at coordinate 70,063 of UZAE01012020.1, forward strand.
AAACGATAAATTCAAATGTGTATGTTGAAGAACTCGATAAACTGAAGGATGAAATTGAAGATAAGCGGCCGGCATTATCAAATCGGCGGAAGGGTGTTGTTTTTCATCATGATAACGCAAGGCCTCACACACCTTTGGTTACTTGGCAAAAATTATTGGAACTGGGTTGGGATGTTTTGTCACACCCACCATATAGCCCTNTGGCAAAACTGTGATATGGTTGTATACATATACTAGAAATATTTTATTTCTAATCAAGAGAGGAATTTCTTTTATGATAACTAAAATCCAAAAAATTACCTAATTAGATTCCGTAGTAATAAAGCAATAAATAACAATGCACACCCGCAATAAGCTATATCATAATCCTAGAAACGGGACTAATTCATCATTAAAATGGCAAAATAAGGGAATTTCAGATCCCATGAGAGTTCATCTACATAAATTTCAAACAAAATAAACAACCGTGAGTCAAGACAATAATAGTTTCCTTCACTTAGACATGACACTACTAATTGAATTTTTATCTTAAAAACTTCATCTACCACATTTCTACTAGGTTCTTATTAGACAAGAATTTGCTCCAAAATAATGAAAGAACCTTGTCTATTAGCTTTTACTAATATTTTAAATAAGGAAATTGAGTTGAATTCTTTAATTTTCTAATTGTTGTTCTCATGGGGTGTGCGATAGACTTACCTCCACGTGGTGCACTCTGGACAACGTATATTCATACGGCAAAAAAGTCTATTAACCGGCAGTTGACTTCTCACTTCAAATTACCATCACCCCACTGTTTGTCATAGTTGACTACTTTCACAGTACTCACCCCGCCTTTATTCTACCTTTTCTACCTTCGTCTCTGAAACACTCTTCTGTTTCCTCCCCCCCCTTCTCGACGTTTTATTCACTTTGATGTCCCTTCCCCTCTGCGAAGCCTGAAGTCAACTAAAGGGCTAATGATAACCATCAAAACGCCTGCCATTTGATATAAATAAATAAATTGTTGTTCTCTTTATTTTTTTACAACTTAATTTTACTTTGTTGCGGTGTATATTTGCGGAACTTAATCAGCTTTCTCAATTTTGAATAATAATGATAATTGTCAGAAAAAATATTTTAATCTTAAAATGCATAATTTTCAAGACATTACATGGAAATTTAATATAAATATAGACGGACCATCGTTATTGAAGTAAGGAAACAATTAGCTATTAGGAAGGACATTTCATTTTTTAACTCAATTTCTTTTCAAATCTTTAATCTATAAGAAATTTTAAAAAAAGACCCACCGCAAGTGTCATCCGAAGTTAGTGTCATTATCTAATTAACGAATCATATTTCAGACAAGCATTGAAGGTGAATGTATGCATATCGGTTAGTAATATTTGGAATTCAATAAATCACTTTAAATTAAAAATTTATTAACACTAATTATTTTATTTTCAAGTCTATCTAATTTGTTTGATTAATTAAGAAAATTGTAATAGCAATGTTAATGGCCTACGTGAATTTCATCAGAACAATATTGCTTAGAGTGCTTAATTGGACGAAGATAAACAGTGTTCTGGTCAAAGATCAGTGCGAATTGGCCATGAACCATAACAACAGAACGGTACTGGTCCACACACTCAACCAAACCTCTGACTTCACGTTGATTGGCTGGTCAATTCTCGTGGTTTTCATGGCTCGCGGGATAAAATGAGAGCCTCGCATAACCCGCTTGAAAAAAGCTAAATTCACAATTCCTTATTGCGCACAGTGATGACGATTGTTCTTTAATATTACTTCATTTAAAACGTAGTTAGTAGAATGGCGGCTATGATTTCCCCCGAATGGAGAGCAACTCCAAACACTGATAATCGGACGATTGCCGGCTTTGAAGTCGCCTATTCTTGGACGCATTTCTATATTGTTTCTGTCTTTCTTGGATTCCTAATTATTTGTATTATTTGTGGAAATGCTTTGGTCGTTCTAGCCGTCCTCACTGAACGGCACCTCAGGGTAAGCCATCTCACTTGAAACATTAGAATAATAATTTTGAATTTTGAATTTTAATGTTTATATACAGATATATAGCTTTGCTCAAATTACATTGGCTATCTATAAATTGAATGGGTTTTAAACCAAGTTGGTTTAAAACAATTTTCTCCTCAATTAACTATTCAGACAAGCGTAAATAGGACGATGTCACTTTCACAATCATCTACTATTAAAGACGGTAATTCCAAGTTATCCTACAAATTGTTAACAAGTAGAGGATCTAATCTTTATGACTGGGCATTCAAAAAGTTAACAATAACCCTCAAAACATCTGGATAAATATTACAAGTCGCATTCACTTGGATCAAGGCTCTATTTATCATTGCCAACTTCAAACAAATAATCTTTCTATTATGTAGGCGCATTAATGCAGTAAAATAGTGCATTCAATTAATCCACTTACGGCAAAATATGGAAATAAAATTTCAATTTCTTTAAAAATACCTTTAGCATATTTTGAAAATATTTAAAATAAATAGTAAGGCGTTTTATTTGGAACACAGTTTATTCAATTTATTGCTTATTGAATTAAATTTAAATATTTTTTTAAAAATAATTTCTATGTCGATAATCATAGAGAAGAAGTTAAAAAAAATAATCATGTTTACCTGGAATTCTCGTGAAGAAATTTATTTTGTTTTCACATACCACTTACGTTAATGTCACTTACGAGCATTATATATGGACTGGTAGATTAGCAATATTTTGAAAAATAATTGACCTTTCCGAAATATCTCGAGCATTACATAAATCATATGTTATATAAAATTCATTTATCTGTAGAGTGAAGTTAATTCGAATTTAACCTGATTCAGACACTTCTTTCCTAACACCTAAACTTCTCACTTCTTTTCGTGAATACTTATGGAATGAATTGACGCCTCTAACTTAGTCTGCAATCATTTTTTTTTAAAATAACACAAGTCCAATCAAAGCGCATATTTTGCAAACAGCAATAGTAAGTGACATTAGTCTATGCTTGCTATTTTTAGGTCGTGTCGAATTATTTAATTCTCAGTTTAGCCGTGGCGGACCTCCTTGTGGCCGTCATTGTAATGCCACTTAGTGTCGTACACGAAGTATCCAAAGTTTGGTGGCTCGGTGAGTAGATGTCATTTCTAATGCATTAATTGAATTTAATTTTCAATGTATTAGTAGATTATCTCTGCTCACAATTAGCAGTTTTATTTTATTGGAATTATTATTAAAGTGCCTTAAAGGACATCTCGTTTTAAAAGGCGGTCAAATTTTAACTAAATCTTAAACGGACAAACAAATATCAGATTTAATAACTATTGAATCAATCGCAAGATTATGCATCGTTTTTAACTTAAATCAAAACTCTTTTTTTAGTCTTCTGTGGATCTAAAAATTTTTATTCAAGCTTATCATAAAATTTACATATTGTGAGCACATAAAATTATTTCGCTGAACATAAAAAAAATCTCAAGAATTTATCCTAAAAATTTGAAAAACTTTTTTTCTTATTTGATTTTTAAAATTTTTGCTGAATAAGTGGCCACAACTTTGACATTCATTGACATTCCAGGTTGAAGCTTAAATGTTTATGAAATTATTCACTTTTCTGGGAAAGCTTTCATTCTACTGAAATATATAAATTTGAATTCTCTCTAAAGTGAACTAATTTTAATAGCATACCGGATTAATGTTAGAAACTATATTTATTGAGTTTATTTTTGAGAACATTTAAAGATGCATATCAACGTTTTAATTTTTCAAAAATTGTTTCATAAATTGTAAGCTGCCCCGCTTTCATGTTCTGAATTATCTCATAATCAATGGATTAATATAAAGATGAAGTAATTTTACATTTATGAATTTATATTTGTTTCATGCAATGTTGGATTAATGAATATTATAAATAATAGAAATAAAGGAGATAACTTCGTTACAATAACATTAACAAAATTCCCATTTACTAGATTGTTACTCGTTAAAGAAATAACATTGCTAGTTTGTGAGTTATTGTTTAGTTGTAATGGAAATACCTTAAATTATTGTGGTTTATTCCGTGTTAATATTACCTTCTGCGGCGTAGTATGCTCTTAGTAAGTCAATACAGGGGCACAAATGTTTAGTTCTCTGACATTTTCAACAATACGGAAACAGCCATTTTCTCAATTTACTCAACAATTATTGCACTTTGTTATTGCTAACACAGAGTTAATAACAGCCTTTTGTCACACACGTTAAGGTCTTGCCTCAATCATGGACAAACCTGCTTGAGAAACCGTCCAATCAGAAAGGCAAACTGTCTGGACGTACAATATTCGTTTTAATGTCACAATAGCATAATTGCATAGACTAGAACCAAAATGAATTATATCGGAAAATGCTGAGTCATCATTTCTGCCGCGAATCAAGTGATGAATGCAGCAGAACGCACACAATTGAGGAAGGTGTTGCTGATATTCGACAAGTAAACGCTACTCTCTGGTTGTGCGTTGACTATTTTATTGGTCTAAATGAAGCATAAAAGACAATTTATTAGCGTCTACCAATTCTGTAGCATACTTTCTCGATGCTGATTATAAATATATTGTTATGTTTGATTTATCAGAGGATCAATTGCAAATCAAATTTTCACCGGATTCAATTGTGCTACGGAATATTGTCAATCATTGCGGCCTATATAAATAAACAAAATCTTTAATATGCCTAAAAATGGAATTCGTTATTTTCAAGGGTTTCATGAATAACATGATATTTTGGCATTCTTGCACTGCTGCAAGAATAGTTGGCGTAATCGTTATCAGAATTATAGTCTTGAATTATTTCAAACTTTTACCTTCTGCCTGAATTGCATGCCTTATAATCGACTTTGGTTGAGTATCTAAGATGGATCTTTGGTTGCAAAGGCTATCTGTTTTGCTTATGAAATCATCGAGTATTACAGGAATGCCACTCGCTATAGTGAGCATCAAATACAGCTCTTTCATTTCTTAGCTACTGCAGTACTTTTTTGTGCTGACATTGGATAATATTCAGGCTCCAGCTAATGTGTTTCTGAGAAAGGATGCTAAATAGAACTGCTTTCCCACTTGCAATAGAGCTTTCACATAACTAATGAACATGCAAACTGATATGCTGCTTTTGCATTACAATCCACAAGTACCAATGAGAGAGGTTGTTAATGCTTGGAACTATTATGGCCTTGTCGTTATCCTCTGTGTTTTCTATAAAGGCTCATGAAATTTCTTCGCGAATCCACTCGAACTCTTAGTCCAAATGAAATGAAATGCAGTCTGATTGATTATACGTATATTCATTTGTTGAGCCCCATTATTCAATTTCGTAAATTTTTCGCACATTTTTTATGGCAGCTGATTCAATGCTCTCTTCAAAAGCGTATACATTCCATGTTCAGGGATAAATCAGTTCAAAAAAGTACAAAATTGGGGATGCAATTTTATCGCCATGAAAAGACATATTGAAATCGTTCGAATAATGCCTTAAATATATATGAAGGTGAAAAAATATAATCTATATTAAAAACTAAATATAATGTCCAATTTTTTAAATCATCAACTTGGCAATCTATGATTTTTTAACTTAAGGGATTTTAATATTGAACTTACTGGCGCGTGGCATAAAATTGTAAAACACCCCTTGTGAAAAAAAATATATATTTATAATTTCATTTCAATAAGTGGTACAAAGTGGTATAAAATCATAACTGAGAAATCCAAAATGATCAACAATTATTGTTGGATTTTCGAGACGATTTCAATCATTGTCAAGAAGATTGAACTATATAGGTTCTAGTCATTATTATGACCAATGATCCTAATGTAATTGATTATTATTCAAGCAAAATTCCTCACAGTAAAACCATTTTTCTAACCATATATATGCATATATAGGAGTAGTTTTCCCTTAATAAGTTTTTAAACAGTTCTGTGACACTTTATCTTTGCCCACTTTAGAAAAATGGCTATTTGTTTATTTTCCATTTACATCCAATAGATAGATTATTTTTTTCTCGATGAGATAAGTTAAGATGAGCCATTTATTTGGTTAAAATTTCATTTGATTGATATTCTTACTGAATTTGACTTGCAATATTACCAAGTCCCTTCCAATGCGTGATCAACTGGGTCTCAAGAAACTCAAAAAAATTTGTTAAAAAAATAATAAACAGTTTTTTTATTATTATGACATTTTTACTCTAATCGTACAAGCTTGCTGATTCTTTTTATTGACATGTAGAATAATTACTAAAAATAGGCTTCAAAAAACTCAGATCATTTGAGTCATTGAATTCGTTCACTCAATAGTCAAGTAACTGCAAGTTCCCCTCTCTGGTTTGGAGCATATTTTTGACCATATTTTACGGGTACTTTTGGCCGATCGATTAATGGTGATATTCGACTTTGCTACTTCATATAGTTTTAACAATTCAAAAATTTTGAAAGTTTAAAAAATTTTGAAAGAGTTATGGGAATGCATACAATTAATTCCTTAAGCTTAATTCAATCATTTTCAAAAAGCTGTCATTCCTCTCAATGCCTCCTGACTTTCAGAAGTTAATGATTAATTTATTGAATTGAATTCATGATTTTACCAATTCAATGACTTCGCATCAGTGAAAAATGAAAGGCCATTATTACTCAATAGATTGATCGAAGTGTGTAAATTTGACGTGCAATTATAGTACACATAATGAAAAAAGTTATTCTATTTATATGAAACTTACAAAGTATGTCATATGGTTTTCTATTTTATAGCGATAATTTATGTCAGTGACTGTCTTGATAATTCTTCACTAGGATATCAAAATCAGTATTTATTTATTTAAAATGTTAAAATTAGTGGAGTCTATCATTGAAATTTAACCAGATTTCTCATATTTAAATTTACTTACTATATTCAAATTAATGATATGACTAATTTACTATCATTTATTTTATCTCATTTGCACTTAAAAAGTAAAGAATATTCATTAAATACTTGCTCCTTACTTCATACGTTTAAATTTCCAAATCATTAGTTTGCTGGCATAGATGTAAGAAATTTTAAGCAATTTGCCAGTGCGTTACAAATGAAATTTCGGTTACATTCTTTTTTTTCTAAATATTTCCTAATAAATAAGGTGAATAATGTAAGTAAAGCGTTATAAAGAAGTAAATTGATAGCTATCTCCTCATCAGTGCTCACAACAGAGTGTCGTTTTGAAATTAATTAACTTCATAGACATATGTTCACGCTAAATAATATACAAAATTAATGATTCAGAATATTTCTATTTATACATTTTATGAGTTATGGAAAGGAAAAATCATTAAAAATTCACCGAATCAACAGTTTTTGGAACAATGGTTAGAATTAATATAGTGTTAGCACCTTGTAGTAAAATACATGCTGTTTTTAACTAGTTTGGCGAAATGGGAACAATTTTGACTGTCAACTTTAAGAATTGGATGATTGGAAGCCAGATCAAATATTTTGTTGCAGTTTCTACCTCCCAGGCACTAAATGTTTGTTTATCTAGTTGTGTCAACTCCCTGTGGAGAAATATTCACTTGAAATATTGGTTACTCAGGAAAAAATATTTATCAATTTGTGTATAAACAGAACTTTCTGATAGGAAATCGGCATTTGAGCTAAAATAAATGTCTTCACCTTGTGCCCAAGCAGCTGTATCTTAAATAAATTTTAATAAAGCTTAGTATTAAACTTAATTAAATTTTAGAGAAATATTGACACCCTATATAAATCTATCAATAGTGCGACTATTTGAATGTGAAAATATGCCTGAATATATGGATTAACCATCAAATTTCCTCAACTTTCAACAAGTCCTGGATACCCATAACATGAATTAGCTAGCATCACAAGAAATAAAATGTGCAGTATGAAAAATAATTGCAATAGCGATTTTCAACCACGAATGAATCGATTTGCATTCTCAATGCAGGCTGAAATTTTATAAATCTAAGTTAATGACAGATTTTTGATTATGCAACTGCACTGTATCTCATCTATGACCGACTTAGGGCCTTTGATTAATAATGCGCCCTGTACGCTTGCCATTCACCTATTAAGAAAGAAATATTGCCAAAACCTTACAAAAGAATTTTAAAAAACGAAAAAAATGATCTCAATACATCTGTCATATTAAGTTGCACCAGTTTCAATAATTTAATTTACTATTTCTCCATCTGAGATAACTCGTTCAAGATGAGGTGTTCTCACCAATACCTATTGCAAGCAACAGCATTTTCTACTAAGTTACCACTTGTCAATATTTGACACTTCTGAATGATTAGGAGACAAGACGAGAAAGAAATAAGAAGTACAATTGGAATAGGAGCAAGAATATATCGCACTGTACTGAGCGGGCAAGATATGATTTACGTGAGCGAGTTGAAAGATTTTCATCAAGAATTCATTCCGAGCTGATCAACTAACCAAAACTCTCCGACAAACACTCATAAAACTCCTGAAGTACTCCAGAAAAGGAAGCAAAAGGAATTATTACTAGTCCCTGATTTATATTTTAATGCTTCTCCGTTGAGAGTTATATCAGTTTTTTGTGAAAATCTACCATAAGCTTTTCAAATCATTCTTATTATTTTATAAATGTGAACAAGGAATTATTTGAAAGGACATCTTTTTTTAAAGGTGCTAACGATTTAACAAGTTTCTATTCAATAATTTGATATATATATTTCCAGTCCGAAACCCTCTTCTTCGCCAAAATTTAAATACCATTCATTATCCAAAGTTGGTTCTCTTGTATACGTTTTTAAGTGGATGCTTGAAAACAAATGAATAATAAATAATACAAATTTATTGAATTGGTTCAGAAATATTAAATTGCCGTTAGTAATTTATTAAAATTGTCTACTTTATCTATTTTTTATTTTCCCCAGGATTACCTCTATGCGATCTTTGGATATGCGCGGACGTATTGTTATGTACAGCCTCAACACTCCATCTCTGTGCAATTGCAATCGAACGGGCTCTAGCGGTGAGCAATCTTGCCTACCTTCGACATCGGCCTGCAAGCTTCATTCTAATCATGATTGGCATATGCTGGATCCTTGCAGCAATGGTTAGCCTTCCTGCACGCTTTCATCCGAGGCGTAATCTCGTAATCCCTGAGGTCATTTACAATGGGGTGTGCGAAGTCAACATGGAGAAGGGATTTACTATTTACTCTAATCTACTTGCCTTCGATATACCAATGATCTTCACTGTCCTAATGTATGTGCGAATTTACTTTGCTGCACGAAAGCATATACGAAAAAAGCACTTTTCAAAGTATCACACTAATTCCAATAATGCAGCAAATGAAACGAGCAAGAAGAATAATTTTGTCTATCAACCCCCAATTACTCCTGAAGGCAAAGAAGGTCACCAGTACTGTTGCCACTGCTGTGGATACGTAATGGAGACCAAGTTTCACAAAGGCGGTACTATGTTTAAACTCGGTTTAACGAGACGTTCAGAATTTCAGTGTTCAAGTTCATCTGAAAAACCGACAATAACTACAACAGCAGAACCACCTGAAACAGTAGTTGCTGCAGCAGTTTCGGCCATGAAAATTGCGGCGACAATGATCAGAACCACAAAAGAACCCGAATGGGGAAATTGTGACTATGAAAGTTCAGGAAGTGATGAGACCTTCCAGTTAAATACACTTAGCGCTGTTAAGAACTCTACCTTTGAAGAAGTGTCAAGCGATGAAGACGAAAAGGCGATTAAAATTCGTGCACTAACATATGAAATCATTAGAAATTATCATAAAAAGAAGGAAATCAATGCAAACGCTTTAAATCCCGACACGACGGTCTCCCAAGATGCGTCAATATACACCAATCATTCCTCCATCCTCTTTGCCGATGAGAATTCTAAACCCAATTCGCTTTCCTCAAGTGTGTATTCTACCTTGATGCACAATTCAGATTCTAGAGAATTAGAAAGTGTAAGTAGAAATGATGACCCTCAAAAACCGATGAAGAATTTCCTTCCCCTGAGTATGTACTACAAAAGGAAGCGCCAGCAGCGTTGGCTTGAGCAGAGCGTTGTGTTGAATAAGAAGGCCACAGAAGTGATGAAGCATTTATCAGTCAATGAACCAGATCTGGAAATCAGACAAGAAGAGGAGCGTTATATGCGAGAACGTATTGAGCAAAAGCGTGAAAGGAAGACTGTGCGAACTCTGGCCATAATTACGGGATGCTTTGTTCTATGTTGGTTGCCTTTCAATCTCAATGCCCTACTCTCTCCGTTTATTGGTCGAATACATCCAGTTGGTGTGTCATTTTTACTTTGGTTAGGCTATACAAATTCATTACTCAACCCCATCATCTACACCATATTCTCTAAGGAGTTCCGCTGTGCCTTTCGACGAATTATCTGTCAAGGTCCACGATTAAATTGTTTTCGATGAGTCAGTCTTTTGGATTCAATTCTTCTTCTCTAATGCATTCTGATCAAATAGCCTTCTAATTTTCACCCGCCAATGAGTTCAATTTATGCAAAACAAAAATCCGTTCTCCTTTTATAATTCACATCCTACAGCCCCAAAGTCATACCGTATTTGGCATATTTTGAACGCTCGGATTATTTTATCTATAAAATTATGTGAAAGTGGAGAATTTCTTTCTCAAATGAAGGAAGCCCATTAGTTAATTGGCTTAAGTAATTAATTTAATCTTTTAAAGGAGATTATAATAGAAAGCGTGGTCAATTAGAGGCACTGCTCATTACGGACGAATTATTGACATTGTCAATAATATAATTTATTTCCAGAGCATCCATCTCATTCTCTAATTAAGAATCATCAAAAATAGTATTCAGCTTTGAAACTATAGTTATTGGATAATAAAATAGGATACTAATACTTAATTCCAATAACGCGGTCAAGCAACTGAGACGATTGAATTTGGAAGAGTGCTATTCCACAAGGGTAAAAATTAGACCTCAAAAGTGAATTGGCTAATTAGCACTGAGACAATGCTTTGATTGCAATAAGGCTCAATCGTTGAGTAATCAATTCATTTTTCGCATATGGAATTCCGTTCAACCATTACAAAAACTTAGGTGTTCTAAGTTATTGGAAATGTGAGAATAAGATATACAGAGACTTCAAGGACCTTTCGTACAGATGTGGTGGCTTGGAGGTATAGATACGTCCAGATCGGTACAAATGCAGCAGACAAATTTGTTAATCCATGCTAATTTCACAGTCACGGTGGTTAGGTAACTCAGATCATAGCCATCTAGAATATACAAAACCTTTGACCAGCCTAAAGTGGTTGGCATTTGAGCTCAAGAACAAAAAGATATTTGAATGAGGCACGTTGTATAGAAGGTGCAATCTTATATTCAGTTGAAGTACTAGGATGTCAAGTTGATTAGTAGACACAGTCGTAAAATGAAGGTGTTAACAAACAAATCTAGACACCATTTAATCGACAAATAATTTTATTGGTGCATGGCTTTCAAAACCTGTTTATTTTCTGCTTCCATTAAGTGTCAAGTTCATAAACCAATAAGAAGAGTTAGGAGGAGCGACAGTGAGAACACCACCGGAAACCATTCATTCCAACTAAAAACTTGCCATTCAATTATAAAAAATAACTTTTTTCAGCTGATTACAAAGTAATCTGGGCAGCCAATGAAAGAGGTTTGCTTAATCTTGTCAACATATTTTATCAAATTGATGATGGACAAAAAAGACCCAAATGGAAAAAAATCACATGATTTTAAATATTGTTTGATTTCTGTTTGCTAATGATCAAAATGTATTTTCATTTTGTAAGAACTGTTATCAAATTTCAACTACTGCAACATTCGTTGTATGCGAGCATTTTCTTGCCAACTAAATAAGCTGAAATTAAAACTTTCGAAAACAGAAATGAAGCATATTTTAGACTTGAAACAAAATGTTTGCACAGTGTTTTGGCCAACACATTTTGAAATCAAAGACGGTTTCACAGGTTGACTTTTCAGCAGTATATTTTTTCTGTGTCTCGGAAAAACTGTCTAGTCTTTAACTCCTAAATAGCTATTGTAAAGGATATAATTACCTAAATGACACTGCGATTTTAAATTTTACAGATTTTAAAGCCTCCGAGAATTTGGTCTTCAAAGTTGTGAAATTAAGGAAATACTCGTTATTTAAAACTTCTAGCAACATGTACAGTGCTAAGACAAAGTAGAATTACATTCAATTTAGACTGTTATTAATTATTGAGAAGCCGATAGTTCTCATTTTGACTCCTATAGACTTTTTACTACACATCTCTGCATGCCTGAACTAGATCATTTCTCTCTCTCTCTCTCTGTCTCAGTTTGATTTCGATTAAAGTGACATTAAGAGATCTAAATTAGTCATCATTGCTAGGCCACGTATTTTATTTTATTTCAAATGTAAACCAGTTGACTATTTCAGAGACGCCTATTTCTTGTCTGGTCACTTCGGATATACAGTTGTGCCCATCAAAAATTGAATAGCATTAGCTTAAAAGCACTCACTTTTTTGGTCAAATGACTAGAGCGCCTTTACGTCAACTTGCTTATCTGTAAGGGGGTTGGTCCCTGCTACACGCCTGTCACACGACTTCTAACATTATTTTGAATTAACGCGTATGCAAATGAGGAAAAAAGCAAGATTATGCTTCGTGTCTATTTATTCGTGCAGTCGAATCGGAATTTTGCAAGCTAGCTCTCTCCCAAAGCAAGTCTATAAATGACCATTAGACAAATGGTAATTGTGCCAGGCAAATAAATGAATTCTCCAAGAGCAATTAGCTTTGTAAAATCCGTGCATAATAATTGTGTCGATTAAGGAGCCTAAACGCAGAAATTTGAGTAGCTCATGTCAATAGCGTTTAGTCCAGTTCATTCTTTAACCTTTTAGCAAAGGAGATCTAATTGCCAATCTGCAGCCATAATTAGACGTCTCAATTTCCAGAATTGCTTTATCTTGTTTTTAGTAGTAAAAATTGTAGACTTGTTGAGTAATCAAACTTCTCGGCTGCTCCTAAGTACTATCATATTCATCGATGCCTTTATAAAACTCTTACAGCATGTATTTACCTTTCACATGATAAGAAATGGTTTCCGATAAGTTTTATACTTAGGTCCTGAAAGAAAATGGTACCTTAGATAATTCCTCAACTTAGAAACTTACTTTTTCAACAAAACTATTTCTAATGTGAACACTTCAGATAAAAATGTTAGAATTCCAAGCAAAGGTGGTAATAAATCAAAGAATTTTGTTTGTATCACGAGACATGAAACGAGACATTCGGCTCTCTGCCCGAAATTTTTCCCATCTCCGTATTCCATTCCCGTCTGTTCGGTCAATTTATCTAAGATTCAAAACATCATCACATGTTCTGCTAATTATTACAAAAATCAATCCAAATATATTCATTTAAAATTTTTGAAGATTCGAAAACACTGCAGACATAGATACGCACTAAATCCATCTTGTTTAATCAAATTGCTTAGTACCTTCCTCTAATAATCTCCTTGTCGTTTCAATTAGCTCAATAAATATTTTAACTCCTTTCATTCGCAAATCTTGTAAGACTGCACTTTTTTAACTTTCTCAGAACACCATAGCTGAGGTTCTGATTTCTACACTGTTGGCACAGAATATAGGCTAAAAGCATTTGGGTGGCGCAAGCTTTAAAAACTTATTTGCATGAAAACGAATAACCGAAGATTTGATCCCTTTTAAAGTAACGCAATTTCAGGGAAAAAATATATGATTTATTTAAATAATTAGCGATTTAAAAGCAATGTCATTCCATAGATAATACCGTTTAAACTTCATTTGATTGAAAAAATTGCTTTTCAAATCGAACGGAAGACTGGTATTTTTGATTTAAATGAAGTGAGCAGGACTTATATTCCCATTCAAACTGTCAATAGAAACTTGACTCCATTTGGCAGGTAAAAATGGTCCGTCAGTAGTTTTGGCATTATTCTTCCCCACTTTTTTGCGTTGATTCATTTCGATTTGTTTGAAAAGATATTTAGTTTTTTCTACATAATTCAAGGACTTAAACAGTGAGTTAATGCGAGAACACGGCTTAACATGGCAAAATTATAGAGTATTGCGAAAAGCGCCAAGAATAAGTTCTCCGTACATTGTAACTTAATAGTCTGTTTTCTGGAAGCCTCGGACAAAACGTATGCAAAAATTTTAAAATATTATTTTTTCGTTTGAAAATATACATTGCTGCCCATTTTTATAGCCCATCAAAAGCAAAGGGAAATCTCCAAAGTGCATTCCCTTGAATTCGAGTTGTCCAAATAGAAAATCATTTTTAGCTATAACTCGTAAGGAGTGCTTTCTCAACCTTGCCTCTAACCTTGAGGGATGAAAAGTATTGTCCACCTTTATTTGATATTCAAAAGGCAAGAATAATGGTTTCTAAGGCTTCTTACAAATATTCAATGGAGTAGGGACATAATTTTATATGTAATAGGCAGCTATAACTGACTGAAGTACCTACTGAGGTGTTAAGGACTCGTGTCCCTGACTTGAAATATCCCTATAGAGACTTTGCTTTTCACCTTAAAATTGCTCATTTTAATGATATAGGAGGTGTTCCGACAACTTTATCCACTCAAAACTTTAAGTAACCGATGGCTGCGGAGATTTGTCACTGAAAGGGAAGTGCATTCTTCCTTGACACTTGACAATTGACATGACTAAGACACCGCATATTTCCAGGTTGACTAAATCAAAGAAAATATAAACACTACGTTTCAGTTCCATTTCTAAAAGTGACATTTTGTTTTGCAAAACAGGTAACCAAATACTAGAGAAAACAAGATTTTCAAGCCTAAATAAGAAGCCAAATTAAGTTTAAAAGAAAATAAATTTTTCTTTGGTTTTTGCTACTTGGTCATTCATTCGTGGTCCTTGTAGTAAGCAGCGTTGCTTGGGTTTGAGCAACAGGCTTGGAATATTAGCCGGCAGTTGACTTCAGACTTCTAACTACCACGACCCGACTGTATGTCATGTATCACCACTACACAGTACTCACCTTACCTTTTCTCTGCCTTTGTGTCTGACTATCTCTTTTGCATCCTGGAAACACTTTTCTGTCCCTCCTCTCCTCTGTGAAGCCCGAAGTATGCTAAATGGCTAATGATGACTATCATAAGCCTGCCATTTGAAATAAATAAATAGATTACGGATGATAAAGACCTGATTCTTCAGTATGACGTCTTTAGTGTGTCCTAAATCAATATACTTACATCCTCCAAAGTTATATATTAATGGGATATTTGTAATGGATAACCAACTACGATTCAATAGATCTTTGACAATTTGCCTTGAAGTAAAATCAAACGTTAAAATAAATGTAATATGAGGATATTCAATCGTGCGAAATCCATACATCGTGAAATCAAACCATCCATCTAACCTTTTTAATGCGAACAATAAATGTAAATTATTGATAATTATCCTATGCTGTAAGTTTTGGTTAGTTCTGATTAAAGTGTTGTGTAAAATCGAAGATGATATTAGGTCAGTCTGATCCAAAAAAGACTAGCATGAATGCATAATTAAGCATTTTACACACTGAATCACAAGCCTTCTATGCTTTTGAGTGAAATAGAAGTTACTTCATGAGTTTTTAATGCTAATCACCGCCGTTATTTCATTTTTTCACGATTCATTCCAATGTGAGCTGATTATTTTATTATATGCCATACTTTTTAATAATTTGGTATAGGAGGAATCTTTTTAGGATTGCTGATAACGTATGAAACAGGTCCCACTGAAGTTGAACACAATTGTCTGTTTTCCAGCTTTCACAGATATTTGTCAAAATTGAGGAACTTTATATGCGCCGTGTGATATAATGAGAGGATGTTGACATAACTGACTCACTAAAAATGATTAATAAGTGAATATATATGGATAAAATATCGGCATTCTAAATTAAATGAGATGAGATGAACGACGTTTTCTTGTTTTTATGATTCAGTAGCATATTGAAATAATTTATTTCATAAAAAGCCCGAACTTTGAAAACCACTGTGCGGTTTTATCCTTCTCCAATCCGAAATATCAGCCTACATCCGAAATAAGTAGAAATTTAAATTGGCCAGACTAAGTAAAGAAAGGGAATAATATTTACATTTCTTTATTAAGGAAGGCCAAAATGCAAGTGGATATCAGACATATTTGTCCAGACTGTCAAGATTTTAGTGTCAATGCACTCTCGTAAGTTTTTAAAGCAGCATAGGGAGGAGAACTAATCATCTGGGAGAACAATTTAGGCTCTTCGACCTTGAGTAATTTGCTTCGGCATTTCACCACTATCGTAATTTCATTTCCGGCTAAATCTATTCCTTTTGCAAAAATAGGGTAAGCCTTAAATTTCTTGGCAGATAAACGAATTTAATAAGTAAAATTTTTTTCCTTGTGATAAAAATGCTTTTTTAATGGTGAAAGGAATTACCACCAATTTACATTTCCACTATAGTCAATTAATTAACCATGGCCTTTCCGTTGGGGAAATTTCTGTAGAATATTTAATTAAAAATTTTTTAAGCCCTTTTATTCATTTGAAGTCTCCATTTAAATTAAAATTCTGCAAGTTTTGTATTTTTTAAAAGATTTACGCTGATAGTATCATGAAATAATAAGAGATTCTATGTTTAAATTGAATTACAAAAATAGCAATTAGAGCATGAATTCAGGACTATTCTACAAAATTTCAAGGGTATTAGCATTTAGTCCCAATGACATGAATAAAAGTGATATTTGAATAACAATGATAAAATCAATTTAGCTTCCAAATACGAGCAATAAAATTCATATCAATGTGCGATTGCCATTGCATATCAACATGGCCTTATTCCTACATGAATGGAATTCACATTATATATTGGGTATAATTTGTCCTCAATATGACATATGCTACTGCAATGAAAGAAATGAATTTCAAAATACCACCCTTAAAATCAGAAAATCGGCCAAGTTGAGTTTAAAGTTTGTTTGAAAAAATGTCCCTTGAGACTTGAGTGTTTGGCTTCCGCGATAACTAATTAAATTTGACTTAACAAAGTACAAATAATATTGTACACAGAGCTGGCAGTTAAAAACCTAAGTGAATAGATTGCGCCATTTTTTTCAATAAAAAAATAGTAAAAATAATTAGGTAGAAATGAATGAAATAAGATTATTGAAAAAGTTTCCAGATAAAAATGAATGCATCAAAGCGTTCTTCTCAATTGAATTTAAAATTTCCTTAATGCATTGCATAATTACTTAAAAATTTATGAAAATCGGAAAATCGAATTATTAAAATCCTCAGAAAAATAACTATAAATATTATTTCAGCGATATTCAGTACTTATTGACCTAGTAATTGACTATGAAGACGGGTTAGTCGTTTTTCCTCCTCCAGAGTTTTTGAAAGAAGTTGGGTCTTAATTGATATTATTAATTGAATTCTTGCCTGACAAATTCTCGAGTGGGGCTGAAGTTGGAAACATTTTAGTGAAAGAAATTAGCAATTAAGTGGTTAAGTAGCTTCTTATAGAGGAAAGCACTAAGTAAATCTCGTTTATCACGCTTTCTCTAGTCATTTAGCCGATGTAACCGAAAAGTGGCTCTCGACCCTCCACCTCATTTCCGATCACGAATAGTTCCGTGTCAGCCAAGATCTCATTAATTGCAAGCGAAACTCTAAAGTAGGGCAAAAATTCTTCTTGCGTGATTTGAAGGGAAAAATGTTGACATATTTTTATTTTTTTTTGCTACATCAGCATAATAATCTCTCTTTAGGTTCCATGGAAATTCATGAATGGTATTTATTACAAGTTCCTATAATTTTAGACATAAATCAGGTGAAAAAGAGCACAAGTTGCAGCTTTTTCATGTATGCTTTAAAGTCAAAATTTCTATCAAATTAAATATATAATGTTGAATATTGATTCGAATAATCACTACTTGATCTTCTTCTAATAATATAAAGTCCCAATAATCCGGAATTCAAATTTTACATTTTTGTCATATTATCTGGAAAAGTTGCAATAATACTGCTTTCACTACTTTCACAGTACTCACCTCACCTTTTTTCTACCTTTGTGTTCGTCTCTTACATCTTTGAAACAATCTTCTGTTCCCCCTCTCTCGACTTTTGTCACTTTGATGTTCCTTCCCCTCTGTGAAGCCTGAAGTCAACTAAAGGGATAATGATAACCATCAAGACGCCTGCCATTTGCTAAAGGGCTAATGATAACTATCAAAACGCCTGCCGTTTAACCTGTCATTCGAATTTTCGCTTTGATGTTCCTTCCCCTCTGTGAAGCCTGAAGTCAACTTGTTGATGTTCCTTCCCCTCTGTGAAGCCTGAAAGTCAACTAATTCTAATGATATCTATCAAAACGCCTGTCATTTGAAATAAACGGTAATGATAGCCATCAAGACGCCTACCATTTGATATAAATTAATGATAACTACCAAAACGCCTGCCATTTGATATAAGTACATCAAGACGCCTGCCATTTGACATAAATAATATGAAATAAAATTTGTGAAATGACTTTAATTTACAAAGGAAATTTTTTTATTATTGAAAATTGAGAGCATATTCGGAAAAAACAAGAACCAAGCATTTACCCTTTTGGGCAATTTGAAGTTAATAGAAAGAATTGGTAGATATCTTGGTTCCGCCAGCACATTAATTTTAATCAAACTAATGATATTTTGCCAAAGTAGTTTACCAACCATTACTTAATGAAAATCTTCAGTCTACCAGATATCAAATTCCCCACTATTAATCTTCCCCTGTAAATAAGAGTTTTTTAACGCTTTTAAAAAGCATTACAAGAATGAAAAAACCATTTTATTTCAAAGATAAACTGTTCCTTATGGTTAATAAGCAATTATACGTTCAGTTAAATTTGAGAAACGAAGATTTCTATTCCTTCGTCACCAATTTCCCACAACATTTATTTATTTATTTATTTCAAATTGCAGACGTTTTGATAGTTATCATTAGCCCTTTAGCTGCCTTCGGGCTCCATATAGAAGAGAAGGAACATAAAAGGGAAAGAAAGTAGAGAGGGGGACAGAGGAGTGTTTCAAAGAGACTGACAGACAAAGTTGGTGAAAAGGTGAGATGAGTATTATGGAAATAGTCGAGTACGACATACAGTGGGATCATGGCAGTTTGAAGTCAGATGTCAACTGCCGGTTTATAAACTTTTTTGCCGAATAAGTATACGTTGCCCAGGGTGCACCACGTAGAGGTAAGTCTATCGCACACCCCTATTTTCCCACAACGTTTGACCATTTTAAAAGACCTAATATAGTAGGATTGAACAGATAAAATGACAAATATAATGAAAGTCTAAGAATCTCAAACTTGACCTTCTATTTTCAAATCCAAAAAATTGTTGTCCTTATTTAACGAACCATTAAAATCAATAAGTTTAAAGCTGGTTGTCATATTTGACAGTCTCCTGTCTTTTGTGTGACATTTTGGTTGAACTATTCAAAATTGACCTTTTTAACTAGCATTTAGAAATGTACAACATTTTACCAAAAAGGCCTGGAAAACATGTTGTGACTTCTCATTGTTGAACGAGACAGCAACTGCTCCTCCCCCATAAAGTGACTGCTAAACCTGATCAGATTTTATAATGGAATTTTAAATACCTCAGTTAGCAATGGTCCTTTTGGACTAATATTCATTTGAATATGCAGATACAGGGTGCACAAAAAACTTACCTCTACGTGGTTTACCCTGGGCAACGTATACTCATACGGCAGAAAAGTTTATAAACCGACGATTGACTTCTCACTTCAAACTACCATGACTCTACTGTATGCCATATTCGACCCCTTTCACAGTACTCATTTCACCTTACCTCTTTCTCTACCTTTATGCCTGCCAACAACTCAACCTCTCTCAACCTTTTTGTGACTTTGACACTCCCTCCTCCTCCCTCTGTGGAGCCTGAAGTCAACTAAAGAGCTAATAGCAGCTAACGTAAAGCCTACCATTTACAATAAATAAATGATAAGACACTCTTTGAGAAATTTTGGCCGAAAACTGTAGTCATCTCCATGGGATATTTTACTATTCTATAAACCAATTCAGCTATTGCCCAAATACAAAGATTGGAAAGAAGCTGGCATATTTCACCAAATTTGTTGTCCCAATTGGCAAATAGGAAAAATAGAATTGAATGAATTGCTTGCCTTTATTTATGCAATCCAGTTAAGAAGTAATTCAAAATAAAACAATTGTGCTTTATATATATAAATCTAGTAAAGATAGTTCTTTATCTTTACATTCATAAAAGTCGGAATTTTATTTCAAATTTCAGTAGGGAAAGCTTATTAGAATTTTTAAAATATTCATGTGATTCTCATTATTTCGGCTAATTCTTTTTGCTGTCTACTTGGAAATAAGGCAATTTTAAAATGATTTACAGCCATAAGATATGAAATCGCACTTTGAATAAATTTTAATGCAGTCTATTTGTAAGTGGTTGAATTTGGATTGTTAATCAGCAATTGAAGGGATGACAATATACAATTATTAAACAAAAAATGTATTAGGTGCTGCTAAATTTTTTACCTTTACTATTGATAGTTATTATCCCTCAACCGATATGGTCACTATTCGTCATATTATGTACAAATGTGAGGTAACCGCATATGTTACACTGTTGAAATTGTGCAAACCATAAATAAATAAAATTAGCTCTTTCACTTCTATTCAATATTTCAATTTGTTGATAATTCTCCAAATGAGTCATATATTTTTCAAGTGAATTTTTGAGAGTTTCATTTCAATAAATTGATATGAAGGGCAAAATTCGAGCGGATCAACAATAATGCTGAAGTCAGAACGATTCCATTTCAATTATATTCAAAGTCCAATTAAGAATCTAAGTGCATGTGAAATATTTATTTCTCAATTCATCCGATCCATACCACTATGAAGGTTTAGATAGTCTGCACTGCCACCATTGACATTGTATTTGTTCTTCCAATTAAAGCCAGTAGTCGAGTGGAACGTTAATTAGTAAGCCGTGCTAAAATAGGGGCCCACTTTCTTTAGTTCTGCTGCTCAATTAAAATGGAGAAACAAATAGTACCATGAATGGCATACCATAAGAGTGAAACCAGGCAAGCAGAGGTGTACTCCAGCACTTCCCCCTTATCCCTCCCCTGCATTGTAAATATCGCATTCAGCCAAAAATCATGCATGATATCTTTCTATTCTTAACTAATAGATAAACTAGTATCTAGTGTTTATATATAGTACATAGACTGTCAGTAATCATTAAAAATATGTGTTGAAAAGAAAAGATTGCATCATACGATCAGAATCCTGAACTGTGCATGCAACGTAATAATCAAGTAACTTTCTTCGTTTTGTTAAATATTCACAAATATTATCACAATGGATTTAATTAATTTAGCAATCAACTTTTAATAGTTTTTTGAGCTGTATGTGTTTGCGGTGAATCACGAAGCGAATAAGGCTCTCAAGGAATTTTTTCGACGAAAATTATCTTAAACCGAGTCACTATTAATTCGATTTTGTCAAATTTCTGGCGGTTTTAAAACTTTGGCTGTCAAAAGACTCGGTTTATTTCTAAATGTCTTAACTTTCTTCATGATCTTTTGCCAGAATTTATCAGTTATTTGTTCTTTAGATCAATCTTTTATACCTAATGGGATTTAGCTCTAAGCTCTAATCTTAATGAGTCAATTTTGAAGGGATCAAATTGTTAATCCAAGTAATTACAGCAATTTTAGTTAACGAAGCACTTTAAAACCTTGAAGAAACTCTTGTTTTCTTTAATAGCAATTAGTTTCATCTCTGCTAACAATATATTTCGAATTTAAGCTAAAATTGTGGACGTTGATATCAAATGAAAGAAAAAAAGGAAGCTCTATTTTTGACAACATCTAACTTTGTGAACGTATATCATCAGTTTTGAAGATTTTTAGTAATAAAACGCAATATTTGGGGATTTTTTATATTCAAGACAGTCACAGAGTTGCAGCCTACAAATGTAATTTTAAATAATGTTTTGCTTTATGAATACAACTATAATGTTATTTATTTATTTCTAATGGCAGGCGTTTTGAAATTTATCATTAGCCATTTAGCTGACTTCAGGCTTCACAGAGAGGAAGAGAAACATCAAAGTGACAAAAAGTTGAGAGGAGGGACAGAATAATGATTCACAGATGTGACAGAAACAGACAAAAGAGCAGAGAAAAGGTAAGATGAGTACTATGAAATGGGTTGAATATGGCATACAGTGGGGGTAGTTTGAAGTCAGAAGTCAACTGCCGGTTAAGAGACGTTTTTGCCGTATGAGTATACGTTGCCCAGGTTGCACCACGTGGAGAAAAGTCTATCGCACTCCCCATACAAATATAATGCATGACTATGTGATCAAAAGAAATGTATATTACCGATAATTTGCAATATAAAACTCAACAGAAAAATTTAAATGGACAAGTTGCCGATTTCCAAACTGAATTCATCAACATGTTTTGGGAATGAGCTGTGTATATATTCAACTGATATTTGTGTCATATCAATGAGAAAGTTGAATTTAAAGTATAATGGAAATATCTGCAACGCTAATAAAATCGAAATTGTCTATGCACAGGTATAATTTAAAATTAAAATTTTAAATCTGCGTTATCTGATTAAAGGAGGCACGTATTAGAATGATAGATTAGGCATTTAATCGACAGTCAGAAATATAGTTACGATTAGACAAGATTTGTTTCTCCAAAATTTGTATTTGGCATTTTTTGCGTGCCTAAGACGTTAGTGAAATTCAGCACAGCTGCATATTTCGTTGAAGGAAATTTGCAAAATTAAATGTGCAGAAATTTCACCTGCTACAAACGACACTCCCTTTTAACCTGCGTAGAGGCAAACCTCGAGTTATTTCTTCTTAGCAAAGTAAAGTTAGCACATTTTTAACCTCCGGTCACAAAGTTTTATTCAATACTTTCAGTTTTCTTGATTTTTACGCTAACCATTCAATTATTTCAAAGCGTACAATAATGAATTTCTCTATTTTGATCAAATTGGTTAAAGCTAATAGACTAATGACCAAATGCTCTCAACACAAACACAAATAGGCAAATATTTTTGTGAGAAGTTTAATTTTGCTAGAAATAGACTTTAAGCCAATTGGCAGACAATTCTATTGTCTGATGCAATAAAACGCAAACGTCTGAGATGGAGCGTGTTTTCGTTTCAATATGCCGCTTAGTTTGTGTAAACAAAGATTCAAACTTAAATATTTTTGTCATTTCAGAGTTATGTGCATCCCGTTTATTTAAATGGCACAAGCAAACACTTTCTTTCACTTATCTCATTGCAAAACTACTTACGAGTTTGCTTTTTTATTCTTCAACGTCCTTATTACCGAACTTCTGCTTTTGGAAAAGAAAATATACCAATCAAAGTTGAGTGAAAACAATTTAAATCAATCGACTGGACAGCATGTGCTAAATTTTGTATGTATTGAATCAACAAAACGAAATGCTTGGTTTAATTTGGTGACTGTTTACGGATATGTTGAAGGTATGCTGAAATCGTAAACCCTTCTCTCTTTGTATGAGGGATGACAAGGGGAAAAAATGGCCGGAACTTGTTTAAATCATAAGAGAGAGAGAAAAAGAGAATAAGTTACATAATGAAAACTAAACAAGAGATTTATTCTCATTGCTCCACAAATATTGAAAAATGAATTTCCTTATCAGTACCATAAAGCAGAGAAAGTTAATGGGCCGATTTTGAGACCTTAGTGAGTGGAGGTAGGAACTCTGTTAGTTCCTGGTTTAGTTTGCAATAGTAACAGGTGGCTGCTTTTTGAGTAAAACTCCTCGAAAATATATTTCAAATAGCAGGCGTTTTGATAGATATCATTAGCCATTTAACTGACTTTGGGCTTCACAGAGAGAATGTTCATCAAATTAGCAGAAAGTCGAGGGGTGGGGAACAGAAGAGCGATTCACAGATGCAAAAGAGGCAGACAGACACAAAGATAGAGAAAAAATGTAAGGTGAGTACTGTGAAAGGGGTCGAATATGACAACCAGGGGTGTCGTGGTAGTTTGAAGTCAGAAGTCAAATGCCGGTTAATAGACTTTTTTGCCGTATGAGTATACGTTACCCAGGGTGCACCACGTGTAGTTAAGTCTATCGCACACCCATTCCTCGAAAATAATACGATTTTATTTTCTATTAAATTATGTGTAAATCAATCGATTCTAAGCTACTTGAA
>UZAE01012021.1:0-53716 GCA_900617975.1 Rodentolepis nana
GGGGCAGAAGAGTGTTTCAAAGATGTTAGACAGACATAGAGGTAGAGAAAAGGGTACGGTGAGTAATGTGAAATGGAGGAATATGACATACAGTGGAGTGATGGTAGTTTGAAGTGAGAAGTCAACTGCCGCTTTATAGATTTTTTGCCGCATGAGTATACGTTGCCCAGGGTGCACCACGCGGAGGTAAGTCTATCGCACACCCCATTTGAGTCACCATAATGTCTTTTTTCCCCTCACTCTCTGAAGATGAGTGGTCTTTTGTTGTTTTACTTGTTCCAACTATTGCAAGGTTAGCTTATTTTAGCACTTGCTTACATTTCCAATCAGACTCAATTTTATTTACCCCCCCCCTCCCCTCCCTCCCTCCAACTTTTATTAAAGTTTTGAATATGGTTTTCTTTTCTCTTTGTATTTGTCACACCTCTTTATAGGGAGTATCTTGATTTTTTTAATGAAATACCCAGTGTCATTGCACACACACACTCATGCCTTCCCTGGGATACAAGGATTGACTCGATCGAAATGTTGGTGGTATTTCGAAATAATTGATATTGAGTGCTTGTTTCAGTCGTCTATTTCTATACATTCTATCTACTTTAATTCATTATATACGTACTCAACTGGCGGTAAAAAAGATAAGTGCTTTGTTGAAAGAGTGGAATGATTTAGTGCGAGATGAAGGGTGTAAGTGGTCATATGTAGGGAAATACGCAATGAGGTTAGGTAAATTTCATTTGACTTTCGTACACTACCTTCTTAATCGATAAATCATTCGTGTTGTAGTGCTCAGGAGACCACATATCCGCGTCGCCTAAAGCTTGTTAACATGTTGATGAATCTCATTGGTTGGTTAAACTTCCGCCTTCCTCTAATCATGATTTCGGTTTTTGGGACTCTGTTGTTTCGTTTTTATGGGAAGTTTTTCGTTTTCCCGTGGCATAGCGGCCAAAGTGGACATTTGAACCTCATCGGCGTTTATTTAACAGAAGGCATGATCAATTGGAGATATTAAAGATATTGCCTAGGTAGTTACTAGAATGCGAGTTTCTTCAGACATAGAGCTCTCATTGATTCTCTATAGATTGTATCTGGATTGACATTGATATATAAGAAGCTAGTATTGTGGCATTTTAGAAACTAGCATTTGCTTTAGAATATGATACGCTGTTTATTTCCCCCAATGAATGTATTCACATCTGGTTTTCCTATCGCCTTTCATAGAATGAAACCTTTAAGGCACAGTCCTCACGCAAAGGTAAAAGCGTTGCTTCAACCACCTTCTCCAATGCAAATGGCTACGAATCCTTCTTCCATCGTCTTCTTGGTCACACTTGCCAATTGCCCCTACTTCTGTCTGAAGCATTGCATCAGCTTCATTATCTTCAAAGTCGTTTCAAGTCAACCGCGTCGTCACCCCTTAATGAATCTGAACTAATCTTCTGGAGAGTTCTTCTACATGTGGTTCGCACACTAATTTCGAGAGTCCGTTCCGATGGCACTCTTGAAATTCCTGAAGAGGGGCTGTCTACTAACAATACTACTAGAACTACTCGATCCTTCGTGAAGGATGTGACGGAAGCTAAGCAGACGGATTCTAAGCCAATTGATCCAAACCGCTGTTCCACAGGAACTCAAAGTACCAACTCCTACGGTACTGGTTCTAAATTCAACATTGAGAAAAGGAAAAAAAAGACACGAGAAGTAAGTGTTTCAATTTTATTAATTTCTACTTGGAGTAAAATTTGTTTTTTTATAATTCAAAGTTAGTGATGTGGTTTTTTCATTTTTTATTTTTTTTTTCATTGATTTAAGCGCATTCAGTAGCTAGCAAAGACCTAATGGGCAAAATTGTGCGTGTAATCATGAGCTTGAAGTTTATAATTCATTACGACTATTGTTACAAAACCAGCTGAAACTATATCATGTCACCGGTTGATAGAGTGTTTACTAATGGTATGCGTAAAGATACCATTTGGTTTGGAGTTAGTTCATCATCAGAACTGATTAATTAGTGTCAACGCTCGACATGATATAAAAATTAATTTGTATTGGTGTAGTCGTCACGCATTTCTGAAATGTCAGAGGTTATTCGATCGATTCTTATGAGTTGACATATTTCGATATGTAGTTCGCTTAATTTTAGCTAATTGCGAAAGTGGTAGCGTGTACTACCTGATACTCATTTCAAACTCTCACTAACACGTTCTCTAATAGTGGGCTTGGGAAGGAAATTACCGGAATTTTTGATGATTCGTGAAACAACTTTTGAGAGCTGAGTGCAGTTAAGAATGTCGGATGGTTTGTATGGAGAATTGAGAATAGTGGCTGTGGACCATTCAGCTGAAATTTCAGTATAATCACAAAATAATCCCTCTATGTGGCAGCAGTATAATTTATCCAACCCTTTTGGTAGACAAATAGGGCTTGTGTGATTTGTGAGACCGCTTTGAGATCAATCTATAATTCCAATGCTGTTATTGTTTGGGGCTCCGTGTTTCATTTTGTGGCCAAGTTTATTAACCCTCAGATTCGCGTTTTATAATAGCAATTTAGGAGTGATAAATAAGTATATTGAGTTGCCTAAGGACAAGAATATGAAAATAAATTCGATTCATCAATAACATAGGCGTTTTCAGAAAATTATCAGTTGTAAGCATTGCAAGTAATTATGCCAGATTTTATTTTCTTTATGCAAATTATCCTAAAACTATTTTGATTCTATGTTTTTTTCCCCTATTTTACAAAGTAGTTTCATGAAATGAAATTTTCCGTTTAACCGACCTGTACGTATTTTTGCTTATCCCAATTACTTGTAAACATAAACACGGGCCTTTCTCCTCCGTAAATATCATTTTAGCAACTTTATTATATGCCAAATGTGTTATTATTCCTTGCTGGGAGTGATACAGTTGAAGGAAATGTGTTTGAGATATTGAATACATCTTTAAATGTCATAATGTTTTGAAGTTGGCCTTGATTTTAGAAATAATTCCACATTTCGAGTCTCCTTGATTTCGATTGGCGCTAATTTTAATGCACAAGTTTTGTTCCCACTAAGAGAGATCAGTTTAGGAAGTTTATAATGCAGTCTTTCTCGACTGTACGAGCTCGACGTTAGTTTTCCCATATAATACTTTATTGCTTCTATCATTCATTTTTGTTTTTTTCTAAGTCCATGGTGATCCCTCTTATTCTAACCATTTTTGTGTGTTAACAAATTTCTAGGAGACAAGTATGACAAAATTATAAATAGCCATAGCCGATTTACTCGAAACAAAGACCGCATGGTTCCACCAGCAAAGATCTATTTTACGTCTATCATTCCCACAAGACCTTTATAGGTCGCCGTTATTAACAAAAGTAGGCAACGCTGGCATGCATTTCACTTTGGGTTTAGAATAACATGGACACAGAAGGTTGACAAGTGTTGAAGTCGAACAAGGTGGTTAGGTAGCCATTGACTATATCACACCTGCATACCTCTCTTTGAAGGGAGTGGACTGTAGCAATAAAGACATGGTGACTGCTTTACTCCACTTTCTGCGCCCCTTAATATGAGGGGAGTTTAGCAGTCAAATGAAGATTGCCTTTTATCTAACCTTTTTTGTGTATCATGTAACGTATTAGAGGTGCCTAAAAGAAATCAAAAGTTAGATGTTTGAGTTGCGTTTTTGTGCAGACATGTTGAAGGGAGAGAATTTAAAAGTACTCATCTTAGTGGTTAAGTTGGCCAACAATATTCATGAGCAATCGATCTCAATTTATCTTTCACGGGCAAAATCTCCAATCCAATAGCAACGAATACGTCAAACATTGCATCCTACGTCTCTTTCATCTTCAGTCCGTCGACGTCAAACTTACTATGAATGCACTAACTCTTGAGACACACTGATGAATAGAGTGAGAGAGGATTTACGGTGCCTTCACATCAACCTTCCTAGTAGAACAAAGATGAGAAGAGAAAGAGGTGCCTTTCTTTGTTCTCTTCATAGCCCAATCGAGAAGTGGGTGGATATAGACAGCGTCAGTGAGTAAAAGCACTGGCTGTCTACAAAGTAAACATCCATTCCTTCCCCAAAATCAGGGTTGACCACTCGGAAACTTCTCCCTTACATTTAATGGGATGTGGGAGGAATAATCCATTGTGAATTTCTTTACCTGGGGACGAAGCACTTCCACCCAAACTCTACTAATATCAAAATTTTGGAAGACTAAACCAGAAATTAAAATTTATTACGTCGGACATCTTATCTGCAACTCAGCGTGGAGATCGATCTGATTCTTAGATGATATTGAACAATTTTTCGCAGAATTATCCAGGAGTCTTTCCAAATAAGAAATATGCACACTGAGATCTTTTTGTCCCCTAAATTATAAGCTATTATTAATTATTAGCATTATTATTACTAATGTCAGCCTAGCCCGTTTTTTAGTTCACTAATTTCCCTTATAATTCAATTATTTTTTTTCAGACCTGCTCCCTATTCTACTTTATCAACCCTTTCATGCAAGCCGCGTTGGATTTGATGCAATCCTGTTTTCGGCATCTCCAAATTGAGGTTGGTTCCTCCACATCCGACAACAGCCAAGACAAATTGGTTGAGCGTCTCTGTCCAGAGCGTTTGGCGGCCCTTGCTGAGGAACCCGAGAAGTATAACTCCCTTTTACTGGCCAGTCCCACCATCGGTCGCCTTGTGGAGTCTTTGCGTTTCGCTTCGCAATCTTCTGGTGACGGAGAGCGTCTGCATGCCTTCAAGGGACTCGTTGGTCTTGCTGGCTCTCTATCTTGGCCGGTATTTTTTTTACCCCTTCTGATATTTAAAGTTAGTTAGTTAGTTGCTTTCCGATCGTCAAGTGATGTGTATGACAAATCATGCCGGTCGGTTCTGGCCAATAGGAGGGTGTTGTGAGCTATTATCTCTTCTTCATAAGAGCCATTCCAAGATGCTTCCTCTCGACCCAAGTCGAATGTGTTTTTTTTATCACTTCTCTTAGTGAGTTATGAAAGTTAATTGATAATTGCTAACTGAGTTTATGTAATTGATGCTTTTATTATTGCGCACCCACTGAGGCGATTGGCTAATTGTGCTGGCCGAATCTTGCTAATATTAACTGTGAATTGGCAGAATTCAAGTTTCTCGCTGGCAACGCTCCAGTGTGCTGCTTCTCCACTCAAGATGAATGGTATATAGCTTCCAAATCAATGAACTTGTTTTCTTTTGTGGTTGCAAGGAAATTATCAATGTTTAAGTCACGGCTACGAAATTCCTAAGCGTAATCAGCTGAAAGCAATTACCGAGCACGCAGTTTTAAATTGCCAATATCAGGGAAAAGAGATGGTATTTTCTTCCAGTTTCTATTCAGAAATCTGTTGAAACTCTATGGAAGGAGATTTTAAATGGTGATTGATAATTTTCTTTTTCATTCATATTTTAGATTTCTAAGTCGGATACACTCTCTTCAGTTTTCCGCAATCATCTTACCACCACTCCAGTTGAAAGTGTTTCTGCTTCTCGTTCACTTCTTCTCGGTTGCTTATTGAAAGAGACTGTCGAATTCGCAGACTCCCTCATTGATTACATTCGCTCCAATATCTCAAATTATTGCTCACTAATAGATGGAAGTTCTTTGGAGGAACGCCAGTCAGTCCTATCTTTCCTCACTTCTCTCCAACTCAATCCTCTTGTCTCCACACTGAATATTGATCTCACTAGTATGATGCGTTTCTATGCCACTTTACTTAGAAAAACACGCCATACTAGTCTTCTTACTCGCTTTATGGACAAATCAGTTATCAACGCCCTTGTGCAATCAGAGGTGATAAGTGACGATGACCTTAGACGGGCAGTCTTTTCCTACTTAGAAGTCGCTACTGGTCTCCCTGAGGTTCTCACTCGATTCGTAAAAGAAGACAAAGATGTCGACCCCTTACCGCTTTTTGATTCCCCGAATTGTTCTCCTGAGTATCTGCGTCTAATGTGCATCATTCTTCTCAGAGCTATCAATCCCCAATCACATCCTGAGCTGTATCTAGAAGCAGCTCGCAAGATTCTATCAAGGGCTGTGGGATGTGGTCTGATTGCTAAAGTTTGTATTTCTGTTTTGACCTCTTCGACTCATCGGTATGCCCGTTTATTTGAGAGACTTATGCGTCTTATTGCAACTCCCTGGCCAAATGCAGATGATGTTAAAGTAAAGTGTTTAACTGTTCTTTTGGATGTGGCTGAAAACTACGACTGCCCAATCAAGGGCTACTACATAATCTCCGGATTTAGATGTCTTCTTCTTGCTTCATGGAACACAAATGCTTCCACTCATGTTAGATTTGTGGCAATTCTAACGAAGTGGGTGAACCGAGCGAGTGAAATGCTCTCCAAAGATACTTGTGCTAGTTCTATAAAGGTGCCCAAATCAAATATCATTAAGATTTTCATATGCAAATATGTCTGTGTCAGTTAACAAATTTTCGATTTTTGTTATAGGATAACTTACTTCAGACACTCTGTGCTGCTTATGACTACTTTAATCTCATACTCCAAGTTCTTAGTTCCAAAGAAGCAGTTTCATCGGAACCAAAACTCGATGTACCTGATAGTCAATACAGCCAGAATAGAAATCTCAACTCGGTTTATCAGCTGAAACATCCAGAATTCAGAAAATTCCTGAACTTTTTCACCAGCTTGGACAATGAGAATCGTCCAGGACACTGTTGGAATGCCTCTCTTGATGGCTGTCTTCTTAAGGCACTTTGTGGACCAGCATCTAGGTCAACGGAGAATGGAGGTATTCTAACCACCCTCCCCTTCCATTCGATTGTCACCTCACCGTTAGAATGGGCTTGTGAGAAAGTTTGTACCTTTCCTAATACTCAGCATCAGTACATTCGTCAACCATGGTACGGTTGTGCCACCTGCGGAATTGTTTCCAATCATGGAGCTTGTCATTTGTGTGCGCAAGTTTGTCATCCAGGACATGACTTGGTGTACGAGAACACCAGTGAGTTCTTCTGTGATTGTGCTGCCGAAATGGGTGACAGTGGAAAGTGTCTGGCGGTGAAAAGGAGAGTTGTGACGGATCGTAAAAGTGTTTTTGGAAGTCTTATGCCTTGGCTTAACTGTGAGTTCATAGTATTCATTCTTCCAGTTGCATGGTCACTTCGAGAGGCTTGAAGTGTTAATTTCTTATGAATTTGATATTATATGTATCTTGTTTCAAATTTACGGCAAATGATATGTCCTCGAAATCCCTGTCTGTTGAAAATATTTTTACCCAATCCTAATTGCACAGTTCCTTTTAATCACTCTTTCGCCTTCTACCTTTGAGTGGTTTTGGACTAGCCATTTTCGACCACGGGATATTGTTTTGGTGTTAAAGCCATCTGGGATTTATGGTAAGTTTGTTTAGGCTGAGAACATCCGAATTTCGTATCAATAGGATGAGTAACTCCATTGATTATTGTCCGTCTTGTTTTATTTGAACGGCCTTCCAGAAGTTCACAAGTTGAGCTTTCTGATATTTCTCCATCCCAATTTTTCCCAGGGCTGTCCTTTTCCTCCCCTATTGTTTGGTGCTTTCGTTCTACATTCCTAAAACTGGATTCTGCAACTACTTATTGGCCAGTTTAAATGAGTGGTTTTGTCATATGAGACTTTTACATATTTTGCCTTGTTCCCAGCTATGCGTAGAAATATGTGAAAAAAAAGGGTATTGCTATCATGGGACAATTAGTTATGTTTGATTGTGTGAAGCAACGGTGAATCGTGTTCAAATTATAGCATCTCAGCGTGTCATGAACGCCACGCTGGTGGTTATTTGACGCCAAAAGAAATTTATATATGGAAAGTATCCTGGCATGTCTATTGTTTTCTCCTTTCAGGGTCGAGTTTTCAACGTTCAATTGGAGATTCCACTTGTGAACTGATCGCAAAGGCAGCTACACGTCGATCTTCAATTACTTATCCCTTCGAGAATACCGTTGTACCATCATCTCCATCACCCCCCTCCAACACGCTATCTTCCGGCACACATTTCCCAGTTCGCACTTCAGTTGTAGTCTCGTCTGCTAGCACAGATACACCTGCACTCCCTCCTAGACCCGGAAGTAGTGCCAATGATAATAATACCGTTTCTGCTCAGGAAACGAATGCTGCATCTGAGTCATTATCACCTCGCCTTAGAAGAACAGGCGGTATTCGTGGGAGACGCAATGCCCCTATCGCTTCAACTAATACTTCTGGTTCCGATACAAACATAAGAACTGTAGGTGAATCAGAAAGTGCTTTCCAACTTACACCCTCTCTCGAAGTTACTTTTCCTGAAATTTTCAATGGAAACAACGATGGAAGCCCATGGAAGCGATTTAGTTTATGGAGAAGTGGTACAGAAGATGAAAGAAAACGAGTCTTGGAGACATTTCGGCAGAAATTTGGTGGAGATAAGCTTCAACCTCGCCTCCAAGATGTGGTTATACGATTGAGAAATCAGTTCAATAAATTGAGTGATGAGGAGAGGAGAGATATTCTTGCTGTTGTTAGATCTCCAGACCTCTTGAAAACCGCCTCTTTTCTACTGAAATGGGAACTCACCAACAAGTCTTCGTCTCTTGCGTTGAAAGAGGGAAATGACTCGTTTGCTGAAGTGTTCAGACAGGTTGCAGCAGCTGAAAGTCTTCACTCCTTGGCGATCGAGTATATTACTTCTGAGGCTGGAGCAAAATCACACAATATTGTATTCTCTTCGTCTATTGTGGTGAGTTTTATTTTTTTACATTTCTTAAACTTTTGAGCATCTCTCTTTAAACCAGTTCTTCTCGTGTTGTTTTGATATTCGGAAACGAAAATGTAAACATTGGGGGGGGTAGACAAGAAATAATAATTATATACTTACCGGTATTTTATCATCCCCGTGAAGAAGAATCAGACCTTGATTTAATCTCTACTATAGCAATTGTGCCTCCTCTTTTCACTAACACTTTGATATTCAATCGGGTAGTCCTTAATCTCCTATCGTTTGCCCCTTCTGTAAACAATTATGCAAAGGGCTATAGGTTCCAAACATGTTTTTCCATCAAATTTGTCCTCCACGTAATTAACAGCGACTGACGTAAGCTAACCAAGACACTCCACTCCACATCTAGCTTGCCATTTCTTTATGGATGTGAGGGTTGTAGTTTCTACGAGAAAACAAGTAGAGTGCATATATATTTGAAGGGAGATAGAAAGTCATGGACTGGTTTCCAATACATTTTCCCAACACTTGGTAAAATTGTTCTGTAAAGTTTTTTAATTTTTACAAAGGACTGTGCTTGACTTCCTTAGCAAAAAGGAAAATTAGTAAAAATAAGAGCGAATCTAAGTCTATCTATTAACTTCAGACACCGGTATTATGCTTCGAAGCTGGTCCATCATTCAAATCTGATGAGCCGAGCACTCCAGGAACCAATGAAGCAGTCATTCCACCACCAACTCTGAAGTCCAATCTTACTCCAGCTCCTTCACCCGATCCCATTCCGACCGAAACAATTGTAGGACTTAATCGCAACGCACCTAATTCTTCTGCTGAAATGGCTACCAGACTCCCCTCTTGGGTCGCCGATATCCTCGCTAACCCTAGTGATCTTCAACAATTCGGTCTTGTTGTTGCCACACAAGGTGCTATTGCTCGATTGAAGCAAAGCCTCAATAGTGCCATCAGTCTCACAGCCTTTCTCACGCAAATACCCTCTGTAAACGGAGAATTTAAGCACTTCCTTGTAGCCACGATTCCTCAAAACAGTCGCCAGGGTCATACCTCCTATATTACAAAATCAAGTGTCAGCGTCTTCCAGATTGATGATTTACTCTCTACAGCTGCCATGTGTCTTGGTAATCAGGAGTCAGGTCGCTTACTCTCTTCCTCGCCCTCTTCGCTCTCTTCCTCGCCTTATTTTGTGGTGGATATCAACTCTCTTCCGAGGGTGTGTAAAATCAACTGTAACTGTGAAGTCTCTCGCCTCACACCACATCCTACTAACGGGTCGCTATGTATTGCCAGCAATATG
The DNA here is from genome assembly GCA_900617975.1 of Rodentolepis nana. Lineage (NCBI taxonomy): Eukaryota > Metazoa > Platyhelminthes > Cestoda > Cyclophyllidea > Hymenolepididae > Rodentolepis > Rodentolepis nana. The sequence goes on from UZAE01012021.1 coordinate 10,043, forward strand.
CAGAATTGTGTGATATTCGGTCTTTCGCCATTGGGCGAGGCTTGCGGACGTTTGAGTATCACCCCGTCATTTTCTGGTGGCAAGGAGGAGGTTCTTATTAAGCCAATTTGGCTTCCTAATTCTACGAGGCATCTAGCTCTCTTGACTTCAAAATCTGTCCAGGTAAGTCGCCCATAATATAAGTACTCTCTACACACTTGGCATGCGGTTCAATTGATAATTTTTTCGCTATTTTTTCAGATTTTTGATATCTTTTCCGAGTCTCCAAAACTTCTGTACAATTTCAAGCCTGTGGTAGGCAATTTCCTAGATGCTACATTCATCTATGCCCCAAGAACTGAGGATGATGATGATAAGACTGGAGAAGAATATGTTTTCTCTGATGTTGTCCTGATTGTTATGGCCACTTTTGGATCGATATTGAGACAGGTAAGCTTCTTTATCGTCTAAGTACTTTCAAAGTTAGTGTCTTTGCTAATACGTCTTGTGCTTCCAAATAAGAACCACTCCATACGAACCCGAAGTAGGGGTTGCATTTTTACTATTCGTATCTTGAGAAAGTGATTGAAATCCAGTAGCAGTTCAGTATTCCGTAAGATAAGCATACTCTGTTGACATTTATTTCAAATAGCAGGCGTTTTAATAGTTATCGTTAGCCATTTATCTGACTTTAGATTTCACAGAGGGAAGGTTCATCAAAGTAACAGAAAGTCGAGGGGTGGGGAACAGAAGAGTGATTCACAGTAGAAGAAAGTCGAGGGGTGGAGAACAGAAGAGCGATTCACAGATTAAAAGAGGCAGATAGACACAAAGGTAGAGGAAAAGGTAAGGAAAGAGACAGGCAGACACAAAGGCAGAGAAAAAGTAAGATGAGTACTCTGGAAGTGGTCGACTATGACATACAGTGGGATCATGGTAGTTTGAAGTCAAAAGTCAACCGCCAGTTAATAGACTTTTTTGCCGTATGAGTACACGTTGCCCAGAGTGTACCACGTGGAGGTAAGTCTATCGCACACACCGACTCTGTTGATATAAAGAAAGCTTATGAAGAAGAAATCGACCTTACTGTTAATGTCTTCCCTGTAACTCTTGCAAAGTCGAAGCTGCTCTGTCAGTTTAAAATAATCAGGAAGTATAGGGGTCTCTTAGCAGGATGCTCTGATGGAAAATTGCAACTGAAATCTGAGTTTCACAGTTTCCTTCAATCGATTCACTAGAAGTCGAAAGTCGTGCTTTTTTTTTGCCCAACTCGCATTTTTGGGTGCTTACTTTACCCCTCTGGTTCGACCTCCTTTTTCTTTTAATTACCAAGAAAACGAACCTGTTCATGCTATAAGCACTATAATTCTCATTTGCAGCGTCTTTTGCCATCGACAGAAATCAGCCAGGGTGAATTCTTTCTCGCTGAGAGCTTTGAATGGGAGAGTGGTGGCTTAAGAAACCTCGATGGCACGGATACATCCTGTGCTGCCTATATTGAGTCATTACGCGATCCATCCACTGGCGTAGTGGCTAACGGTGGTGTGAGCGTCTTCTACTCGGCCAGTCTTCACCTCCTCTTCCATTCCTACTTGTCGGGACACACTTTTGTAACTGCTTTGAACATTTCCCCTTGTGAGGATAGCAGTGGAGTCGGTATTAAAGCAAATCATTCCTTCCTACTTGCGGTTCCCAAATCCCAATCAAATAATGCGTGAGTCATTCTATTTCTTATGACGCGTTTCGTCTCAACCGCAGATGAGTAGATAATGGATAAATTATTTCAGCTGAAAAGTTTGTCACATCTACAATTCTACTTTTGGAGACCTTACTTTCATCTTTGAATGTGAAAGGAAAGTTGTTATATTAAGGTGATTGTTAGTTAAGAAGATTCGCGTTCATTCGGAGAGTTTAATAAGACCATACAACCTTTACCCAACTTTAATTTGTTGCTCGGATAGTACCTAGGTCACTAAATGTGGTGGTAAATAGCTTTAAAAGGAAGGACAAAGTCAAGTAAGTGGAAGATAGAGGAGTTGTAGTTGATCGAGTTTGCTAGCAGGGATTACAAATACAGGTGGATGGCTGAAATGGCTGATTGAACGATTTTGCCGGTAGGAGTTTGTTGCAAGAGAATCGTGGTGGTTTACTTGTGGGGTTGCAGTTGGAACGTCGTAAATGTCAACCCTAATTATCAGAAGCCAGCTTGCAAGAATATAAGCCTATGTGAGTGTTTAAAGTGAGAACCAAGGAGGAAAGACTACAGCTTACCTTGAGTGCAATCTCACCTCTGACAATCCTGTTTGAAATAGTTCAGATCTAGCCTTCCTCTGGTTAAGAGTTCTCGCTCTTCTACTTCTCTGCATGCAGTTGTGTATGCTCCTATTTGGCTGGCTAGACTGCATTCCTAATTCCCACACATGCTTTTTTGTTCGCACCCTTGAATCTCTTTTCACGATGACCTTTCACCTTATTTTTAGGCCTGAGGCAGTAAAAGATCAACTTAAAGACATCTCGTGGAATGGACCTCTTCGAGATTTTTCTGACGTTCCTGGTCAACTTGGCATGTTCTCAGCGACGACAAGTGATCCACTTAGCCAGAACATTCTGATCGCCATAGATCCCGACACTGTATGGATTCAAACTCTTCCTACCGAAACGCAATCAATGCTGGCGAGGTCCACGCAGAGAGTGGAGGATTCTAGCGCACCAAATCCTGCTTCAACTGCTGCTGATGCGAATTCTATAAAGAATGAAGGTATATTTAGGTTATGTTCCTTACTGCTATTCCCTTCGAGATATCTTACAACATCAAGTAGAGAGGAGAGGTGTGCTGAATGGGGTCAAGCTCCCCAGGACTCTTGAATCTTTCTTTGTTTACTTCACTGTTTCAAGTTCCAGTGTTGTGGTATCATAATTTCAACATTGCATTTTGTTCACAATGTCCATTTTTTTATTATGATATCGATAGCTAGCTGAATACTTAAAGTTACTTTTCCTTCCATCGCCCGAGCACCTGATACGAGTTATGATTTTAACACAGACACGGGCTCGTTAACTGCAGTAAACCATTGGGTGGGTTAGGTAGAGTGGCCTAATATTTATCCATCTTTCCACGCATAGTGAGTAAGGGGTCAAGTAGGAATTGAGTTGAATGTATATTACCTATCTGACGTCCATTGTGTGCCAATTAGGGGAGAAAAGCAAAAAATGCTTAATTTCCACTTCTTCACACCTCGGAAGAAATAATCCTATGACTCGTATGGTGGAGGAGTCCTGCTCTTAAATACAGTTTCGTGCTCTCTTTAAAATAATAGAATCTTGATTGTTCCCGATTGGTTGCAATGCCTTTCTGGATTATATATATTGCCTCAGAACAACTTCATTTTTTTATTTCAGCGACCGTTTCGAATCCGTCTACTACATGCGCATATGTGACTTCTCGTTGGAGTGGAAATGCGGAGTTTGGATCTCGTCTTTTCACTTTACAACTGGCAAGATCTGGTGCCATTCAAGTCTTTGCTGGATTTTCTGAGTAAAAATCACCCATTTAAATTTTCTTATTTCACTTGTACTTTTAAATAACGAGGCCTACGTTCTGTTCAGATCACATACAACCGATTCAAGCACAGAACCGTCCGAATCTAGTTTTGCCAAAAAGCATAATCTTTCAGTAGCATTTCCAGGTCAATTCTGGCTTCAATCAGCCCTCCATCGCCCTATCTCTTCATTTAAGCCTCGAGCACCGTCGAAACCCTCTCTTGTTGGGTCCAAATTTGAAGATCTGCTACTCTATGATTCCTGTCGTAGAAAGAAATCGAATCCGACTCCTGTTAATTCCGAATCAATTCGAGAATTTGCCTTCTATGCTCTGAAAGCCCTTCCAGCTCTACGACTTTTGGTGGAGAGAAATACGGTTTTTCTAACATCCAGTGGTATTGTTTGCAACAAGACACCATTCTGTGATTTTCATGAATGGGCCTCTCCTAGTAAAAATGTATGTTGGTTGCATTTGTCTTCTTATCTCACTCTCTCTCTCTCTCTAGGCCAATTTCTATAGTCGTGACCTGCTTCATATCCACACTCATCGATGGCTCAATCAGCGTCTGAAAGAAGTGGGTAATCCATTAGTGTATTGTGGTTCTGCTAGTCTTTTCTTCCCACCCTCAAATAAATCCAGCGTCGTTGCTTTCACGATCGATATTGAAGTACCCGGGGGAGAGGTTATTGTTGGTCTGAGAGTAGAGATGGCTGAGAGTAATTATCCAAAATTCTTTTCTGTGAGTTACTCCTGCTCTATTTTCTTTTCATCATTCCGAATTCAAATGACTTTTGATTTCGTTTTCAGATTTTCGACCGAAGATACAACGTTCCAGTTGAAAGTAAGAGCTCAACAAATTCTGCCAGTGATAATAGTGGTCAATCTCCATCAAAGCAATCCTCTGTGTTTGTTGATATACCTCTGACACTATCAGAAATTCTTCAACTCAATACTCATTCTAAAGTACTTAAAAAGGATCTGCAGCCAATTCGTCTCTCTGTGGGACAAAGCAAGCACCCCGACGGTTTAACCGCTATTGATCGAATTATTGTCTACACGGTACCGCGATCCAGTATCGATCCTGCTCTTCTTGTTAACCATGGAGATCTTGAGAATGATAATGAATCTGGTGGTACTGGCAAATGGCCGTATTGCATCAAGGCTACGGAACTTCGAAGTAAGCCAACCCATCGTCTAGTTATCTATTTATATAAATTTCAGTGGTTTACTGTCTTCTTTTGAATTTTAAGTCGTTAAACACAACTACTCCTTGGTCAAGTGGCTTGACCGTTTGATGAACACAGGTTTTGTAACATGTGCCGTGACAAAGCCTTTTGAGAGTATTGGGAAAGTCTTCAAGAATGAATTCATCTCTCCAATTTACGACAATTTTGTGGAAGATGGCTCGGATGCTGAAATTGTGGCTTCTCTCACGGATTTCTTCCAATTGATTGCAACTTTTGAACAGGCACGTTTTTGTACTAAAATAATTGAACTTTCAAGGAATTACTGCTGAACTTGAGTGAACGCGGCTGTGCTAGTAATGATAATCGAACTGAATAACACATGAATAGGAAATCCTTTACCCCATTCTTGAGACCACATTTAAATGTTTTAGAGAATTTAATTACCTCTTTGCTTAATAAGATCGGTTATAACACTTCAGATAGGCAAACTATTGCACTTGAAAATATGAAAAAGTCAATCATACACCAAGGGCACCTTGAGCCTAGATTTCACAGAAGACATGGCACTAAATGCAAGCTTAACACTGCATAAATCGTTAGTTCAGCGAAATTAGCACTTAATAGTAGCATATTTTTTCATCACCAGTTTCCTTTTATTTTTTGCATATAATTTTTTTGCTCAACCTTATTTTACTTTTTTGATATTTTTAAAAAAACCATTCCCTCTCTATTAATTGATCACTAATTCTGTCAACTTCAATTGCTTTAGAACGCTGCTCAACGTGAAATTGCGGAGTTGAAACCGATTCTCAGTTCAGTGATCAGAGAAGTTCTTCCATCAGCTTTTTCTCATCCCAAAAATGACGTCAAAAGATTTTTCAACAATATCGTTCATCTGCATACTACTACCGTAGAAGACATTGCCACCGATGTAATCTCACCAAGTGCGATTCTAGCTTCTCATGTCTATAATTTTGTCAACGTTTTTTCTGTTATCTCAATCAAAGAATGCTCGATAGTCGCCTATGGTGAATGTCTCGATTACTTATCAAAAGTTTGGCAACTTGCTCATGAGTATAACCAGGGAAATTCTCTCAGTTTACATCCCGACCTCACAATACTCCTCTTTACCATTTTGAACAAGAATCTTCTAGCCCTCCATCCACCCCAAAAATCACTCTCCTCTGAACTAAACGTTTCTTGGGTGAAATTGCTTACGCCTCTCGTCAAAATTGCCATTTTTGCATTGGCGGAGTCTCTAGATCGTGATGAAATGGTGGCTGTTGCTGTGGGAGAGCTCATTGGCAACCTGCTTGTCAAAAGTCACACGCAAATTGCTTGCCATACTCGAGATATTCTTTCCGCTTCTCTCACTACTCTCTTCTCTAGCAGTCGTCTAATGACCGAGATTCTTTGTGAGTCGAATGAGAATAACTCTGAAGACAGAGAAGAAGAAACGCCTGTTGAGGTGATCGATAGTAAGAAAGCTAGTTGTTCAATCAAACTAATGAAACTGGCTAGTGGTGGTAGTGGTAGTGGAAACTCGCGGCTGAAGAGAATACGTCGTCCCAGATTCATGTCCAGGAGGAGTAATAGACAGGCCCCTACCGTAAATGAAGAGATTGACCAAATTGGAAGAAATCTCTCTGAGATGCTACAGTTCATAGCCAACACGACGAACATTCATGCAATAGATGATAACGATATAGAGGAGGAGGGTTCAGAATATCGAGAGGAGGTTAGAGAACCCAGGGATGACGATATAATCTATGGGGCCAATGATATTAGAAATAGGAGAAATAGGCGAGCACGATGGAACGGCTCATTATTCTCGGATTTGGAATCAGTTCAAGCCGTGGTGGATGAGATATCACGAAGCATTCGTAACGTGGGAGCCAGAGTGCCTTTTCCAATGAGTATTCTTCGAGACTATCACTTCCTTGAGGTAAGTGGTTGTTGATTATATCTCTTTATGCTTAAACTCGGCATGCAATTCAAAAATTGAATCATGCAAGCCAAAATAGAAGCATAGACAACTTCTTAAATGTGAAAGATGGAGCAACAAGCATTAAGGAGACATGAGTGAGAATAAGTGATCATCTTGTGATATAATGGCTAAAATTCATGGGATTGTGATCGATTATACCCAAGGTCTGAATGGGGTCCACTTTACGTCTTCATGTTTGTCCTTGTGGCAACATGTGCCGCCTACCCTTGCCTATAGGTTTAATCTACTTTCTAATTCTCAGTAACAGTAACGTTTATTTAAACTACCTCTAACAGCCGTCATTGTAGTCTAAGGTGATCAATAGGGGGACATCGGTTTTAGACCAAGAAAAGTTTACTTGTGGAATAAATGCATTGTGCACCCACCTAGACATTCAAAGGTGTACGCGCCGAGGTAGTCTTTGGAGAGAGGCAGGCATATGCTAGAGGTGTGCATCAGTGGAAATTTCGCATTTTAAAAATATTATAATTATTAACTATTTTTTGCATTATGTATTCGCTACCATGTATAACATAATTTTCGCCGTCACCTGCAGATGTTTCTCTCATTCCTCTTGCGTTTTTAACTTTTTTTAAAAAAGTCTTGCTGTTTTTATATTCGAATACTCGTTCAAGTGGTTTTCCATTTCAGTTGCAATTCGAAATTGTCTTTCTCTTAGAAAACTGTTCATTAATCCGAGGTTGTAATGGAATGTGGCGTGTTCTACCGAGTTTGGGGAATGTGGTTTTAGCCTCCTTGTCTACTTCCTGCAGTTTTTGGGAGAATGTTTCAGTGTTGAAAAATTTTCCCTTTTCCGATCAATAAACATGGGAGCTTACTCATTGATATCGGATTTAGTCTTGCGGATGAAAGTACTTCATCTGGTTTTATAAATTCGTAATTGTTTATTTCTGCCACACCTAACTAAACTTCTGTTTACAAAATGTTCGATTTCTTATTGATCGACTATAAGTTCTATGGTAAATCATTCCTTTTTAAGAAGGTTGACGATGAAGAGGCCGAAAATAAATTCCCGCATATCGCAGGTGACCCAAGTTCAGTAGCTGATCCCGCTGCAATTACTACCGCAAATCAAGATATGGTGTCCAGGCAAACATCTGACCGTGACGAGCCTGGCCATGGAGGCACTTCAGCAACATCACCCTCCAACACAGCTGATAACAGAGACGAAGATATCCATATGGATCTAACTGTAGGCGGTAATTATGACGTTGATGTTACTGACGCTTCGGAACAAACCTCAAGAGATGAAGAGGAAGATGATGATGATGATGATGATGATGATGACCAGAGTGAGAGCAGCAGCAGCAACAGTGCTAGCAATAGCAGTGAGGCCGAGGTTATCGACGCTAACAAACGACTTCAAGGAACAGTTGATAGTGCCAACGCTTCTCCTGATGTTGCCGACGTGGGAGATGACGGTGATGATGACGATGACAATGACGACGACGACGACGACGATGAAAATAATCCAATGACTCCAGGTAAGTTTCGCTTTAACAATTCACTCTTCTCTGTTAAACTAATTTGCCATATTTTGCATTTTGCTTCTTTTAGATCTTCTCCAACATTTACTTGGTTTAGTTTCCTCTCAAAATCTAGACATTAACGCATTGACTGGCGCTAACAACTCGGCTGGTGAGACTGTTAATGAACCTAATAACCCCTTACCTGGAGATTTCTTTGATTCCACTTTCTTTGAGAATATGGATGAAGAAACGGTGAGTACGCTGTGCGTATTAGAATAAATGACGTCGTAACTGATGCTTATTAGTAGCTTTTTGTTTATCATTTTCAGATTTTGGGTCTGGCAGTTCAAAGAAGTCTTCAAGATCAGGGCGGTCCTGGAACTGCTGCGCTATTGGGAGAACAGGCTGTGGCATCCACGCCACCAGTTGAACGAAATGTAACACCGCGACAAGTAAGTTCGTTTTTACCTATGACAGCTCTCCCTCCAGATTGGGTGGAAGTTTGATTTGAAGGAATAAGTGGATAAAGCTTAATTTTGATTAATTTATGCGACTCTTTTTTGGCAACTTTTAATGAAGATCACAGGTCGAAACACTGTATCCAGAAGTCTTTGGCATTGCCAGTTCAAAATTCCACCAACAGACATTCAGGATTCGAAATAGTTAAGACAGAGATCAGCATAGCTGTAGCGTTTCTGAGAGATTTTAAGAGGTCCTTGAATACATCTTTCCACTTTTAATGATTTTTTGCCGCTTTTCGATAATCACTTTCCACGCTATTTGACTTACTTACTCAGATGTTGATTTCACTTTCATATCGTGTTCATTCTACCGAACTCAAGATGTCTTAAGATCGCGATGCTATACGTCTAATTGAAACAATACGGAGACTGTCGTTTGAGAGTTTTGAGGAGAATCATGATACCCGTTTTTACTGCATTTAGTCTTCAAAGCTTTGATGGTTTGGGATCAAATTGTTCCATTCCCCTAAGCTATCAGCTCCATCGTTCTCAAAAGTCTTTGATTGAGGAGTATCGGATTAAATCTATTCAAGTAAGCTAAAAGTAGGCTGTTTCGTCGTCGTTTTAACTTGGGGGATAATGAAACGTCTCTGGGATTGAAGACAGAAGCCATCGGGAATCTTTTGAATGACACAGCAACAGTTATCAACCATAGAATTTTAGTAGTCTATGCCTACTAACAAGCTGTTGTTAGTTTGTTAATCGGAATCAGCGTTCGTATGCTTTAAATTTCATATTTTAGTTCAATTTACACGTAATCGGAGGTAATTTTCATAGTTATTTATTTATTTCAAATGACAGGTGTTTTGATAGTTATCGTTAGTTTTTAGTTGATTCCGGGCTTCACAGAGTACGCGGAACATCAAAGTGGCAAAAGGTCGAGAGGGGGGGGGGATAGAATAATTATTCACAGATTTAAATGAGAGACAGAGAGACACAAAGGTAGAGAAAAGGTAAGATGAGTACTGTGGAAGTGGTCGAATATGACATACAGTGGGGTGATGATAGTTTGAAGTCAGAGGTCAACTGCCGGTTAATGGACTTTTTGGCGTATGAGTATACGTTGCCCAGGGTGCACCACGGACTCTTTTGCCGTGTATACGTTGCCCAGGGTGCACCAGTTTGTTTGGCGTATGAGTATACGTTGCCCAGGGTGCACCACGTGAAGGTAAGTCCTTCGCACACCTCATATTATTTAGTCAAAGTTGTAACTTTTAGGCCATCTTTTGAAAAAGGACGAAGGATTCCTACATTGCTCCCTGAATTCCAAATTTGCCACAGTTAGCTCAATCCGATAAGCTTATAAAAATGGACAATATCAGATGTTTCTATAAAAATGAACCAAAACTCACTAGATTAATTTAAGAAATGGGTAGGCAGTTTGTATGTTTGAAGTACTTTGAAGATAATGGAAACTTATACTGAGACATTAGTTTAAATTGTCGTATAGTAAGCCATATCTTACTTATTCCTCGACTCTTGTTTTTTAGCCCAATATCGTCGATACCATCGATTTGACTTTGACTCCAGATGACACGCCTGCCAGTTCAAGTAGTTTCAGATCAACTGTTTCTGTAGGTTTTGTTTTTTTCGCATACTTTCCTTTTGGGTGTCCAAATTTCGCTAAATTCAATTACTTTAGACGCAAGTTCTACCACCGAACACTTCAGGAAATGAAGTTGGTGAGTCTTAGTTCTTTGAGTTTTTTGTTCGGTTAAAATGAAATTGGCTTGATTCTTGTTTTCTCTGTGCAGAACGCAAAGCTAGCGTCGAGTCAAAAATTAGTGACATCTGCGAGGGCTTTCTTTCCACTCTTTTCGAAGGGGATGAGGATCCAGTTGATGATGAGTTGTTTGATGCTGATACCTATATGCCCCCTAGTCCTGAAGAAAATGTATGCAGCAAGTAAGTCTTCTCTCCAAATTACCCGTGTCCTACGAGTCTGAGATTTAAAACCCTGTGCACTTCCTCTGTTATGATTTCCTTTCTTCACTATAAAAAGAGGTGTGGAAGGAAGAAGTGGGTGCTCAAAGGGCTTTCTTGGGTTCCAAGGGTAAGCTCCAGAGGTTAGAGCTATTTGCGAGTACGAGAATCTTAGATCAATTATGGGTTCGAAGGTAATAAAATGAGTCTATGACGACATAATGTATCATATTCAGCCCGAGGAATGGGGTATATGTTGATAGAGTCGCTCTTCTTGAAAGTATAGCAACTCCCAAATCTTCAACGAATTATACTTACTATCCATTATATTTATGCCTAATATCAGGTTTTATGATAGTTATCATTAGGCCTTTAGTTAACTTCGGATTTCACAGAGGGGAGGAGGAACATCACAGTCACGAAGTCAAGATGGGGTTCAGAAGAGTGATGCATAGATGTAAAAGAGACAGACAGACGCAAATGTGGAGAAAAAAGTTAAGGTGAGAACTGTGGAAGTGGTCGAATATGGCATAGATTCGGATTATTGTAGTTTGAAGTCAAATGCCGGCTTATTGATTTTCTCATATGAGTATACGTTTGCCCAGAGTGCACCACGTGGAGGTAAGTCAATCGCGCACCTCAGGTATCCCATTATAATTGAGATGACCAATTACGTAGTTGAAAATTAAAGACATCGGTACTGCGCAAAGCCCTTTCTAATTATATGATATTAGTCAGTAAGTGAGCGGAGCTTTGGGAGGCTGACTAAGCCTATAAGTCACGGTATGGAAGTTCAATGTCTTTAACATCAATTTAATATTTTTGCAACCTGATTTTCTTGACCTCATTCAAACTATTTACCTAATTTCAAAGCTGGAGTTTCGAATCAAGCCTTTCTGGAACTGATGTCGACGAGGGCGAGAAGTGTGACAATGAGAACAAGAGACTTAATAGCGACAAGTGTAGTGAAAACGAAAGCGACCCACCATCAGAGCCACCAGATCCTTCTGAATGCATTCTTCAACCCTCTTCACATACCTCTCAAAGTCTATGCGCCACTCGCGCTTGTATTGCACTGATGCGTCAATTTATGCCCAACCTGTCGGACCTCCTTTCAATTGAATCTGAAGGTGATGTCATTAACGGCCAGCTTTTGATTCCTTTCCTGCAGACGACCTTCACAATATCTAGACTCTTGGAAGCCACTGCTCAATGCTTGTTCGTCTCAAATGCTTCGGATGAGATGAAGAAACTTGCTGTCATGGCAAAGTGAGTATCTCAATCATTTTTGTCCTATGTTGATGTTTTTTTCCGAATGGGTAATCGAATCTGCTTATGAGTTAGTTGGAACGGAGCGATTTAAAGTCTTCTTTAAGCATGCAATTCTTCCTTTTCATTCTCCAATATGTGACGATCATATGACTAAATTTTGAACAAACCGTGGTAGTTTTAGATGACTTTCCTGAGCCTCTTGATTTCTCAGCTGTTTTTTCCCATTTTTTTCTCAGTGGAGCTGTAATCGGGGATTAAGAGGCAACGTCTAATCTCTTTAGATAAAAGGGCTTAACAGGTGGTGAATGAAAGGTGCTTGGGTGAAAAGGATACCATGTGAAAGATGCTTAAATTAGTTGATCTCTAATTTTATTAGGGAAAAATAATTGGCGTCAGCTACACAAAGAGTTTAATTTATTTTGACGGTTAGGGATTGGGATGATTTGAACTTGAACGACCAAATAAACGTCTATGCATAGGTATTTAAAAATGCACTACAATCTCTTCCTTTCGAGATGATAGTATGAGTACAGTACAGTCACGATCCTGATTGTTATTTATATTTAAGGTGGCTGGATAAGTGAATGCAAGTGTTAAGAAAGTAATTTAACAATTTATTGAATAATTTAATTAATTTCCCCACTTATTTTCTCTCCTTATAGGACAACTCTGATTGACGTTGTAACTAAACTATCTTCATGGTTCCATCGTTTGTACGAGAGTGAAGATGCGTCCTCTTTGAAACCCTCACCTAATCTTGAATGCCTTCTACTACTTGCTAATCTTCTCTCTCGAATTCTCGTTTCTCAACCAGTCAATGCCAGTTCTGAAGATCGAAAGCATCCGCAATCTCAGGTCAACGCCACTCCAACCTCTCGGATGATTGGAAAGCAGATATTCGGCAATAATGATAATGATGAGGGACTCTTCTCAATGTGTATTAACACATGCCTCAACATCGTGCAAGCACTGCGTTTTAAACTTCGGACAAATCAGAATGTAAGTGTCGATGAGATAAAATTTTGCATTTGCAATAGGAGGAAGGGTGTGGGGGGTTATGGGGATTTCAACCACTTGGGAAATTTGGTGCCATTTTTAACTGCTACTGCTCGTACTCGCGTTAATACGTGGAAAAATTCGTACAAGTTTTAAATTAAACGACAAATAATCCCATTAGAGTATGAACTGAATGAAGAATCGACTCGAGAATGTTCATATTTCGGAATCCTGTCATCGGCAAACTAATTTTATTTAAACTCTGAAATTGTCGATTTGTGGATGTTTTCATGGGGGGTACTTATTAATGTGCCTTTATTAGATCTTCACTATTTGACTCTCAGGTTCATTGTTAAATTAGAATCTCTCTACTCGGTCTAATTATTTCTGTGAAAGGTCGTTTCATTTCGATTTATTTGTTACTTCTTGCATCTATGTAGACAGGTGGCATTGGCAACAATTTTCTCATTGATCGGATTTCCAGTAATTCAATTTTCAATTATTTAATACTACCATGAAGACATGCCACTTTAATTCTAGTTTGAAATTGCGATTTTTAAACTTTATTACTTAACAATGAATTCTTGTTAAATGATGATTCCCAAAAGGCTATTTGTATCTTTTAAGAGGTTTTAAGCCTATTGTTATTAAACACATCTCAGTATTCTTGTGTAAAGACCAAATTGTGGGATTGGCTTCGAGAAATTTTCAAAGATATCACGTAGGGTCCGATTCACAATTACAAGTGGGATAACTAACTACATTTGAGCACATTGTGAGTTCAATCATGTCTAAGCTGTCGTTTCTCAAAGATCATGTACCACAACTGTGAACGGAGCCAATTTTTTGCAATCATCGGTTATGAAAAGTCTTAGAGGAGATGGGACATCTCTTTTGAATTTGTGGTAATCTGAAGTTAAAAAAATCATCAATATATTTTCCAGAATTGAATTACGTACGGTCCCCCCCCCCGGTTTTGTATTGACATTATAATCATTTTTCTTTGTTAATTTATTAGTTCCCAGTTGTTGTTTAAGAGATTGGAATCAAATTTTGCTAATTCTGAAACTGATAATCGAGATGAGATCCATTATCACTCTTAAACAAAGAATTTTCAGTTGGTTCGAAACCCGTTCATCCAGTCACGTGTGTGGTTTCCATTCCTATTTTTAACATTTTTTCGTACATATAAGCTCTCTTCCTGCCGCCTTGTGTGTGAAGTGGCATTTATCCCCCCTCCCCCCCACCTCCGTGTGTGTGTCCTGCCTGCCCAATTTTACTCTGATCCTGTGTTCCACTTGATCGAGAATTGTGTCCTTCCTAGTAAGACCTTGATGTGGGGGTGTATCATAAGATGTTTCGGTTAATTTTCAGCTTACAACAATGAAAAATATAGTAGATGTTTTTACTTTATAGCTGCCACTTGATGAAAATTCATCCTCATCAGCTGCTCAATCAAGTTCTAATAAAGCAACTGAGCCATTTAACCTACCCTTCCTTTCTACTGGCCTTTATCAATGTTCTCTGGGCATTAACTTCTCCAGTCTAGCATACGGTTTCGGAGCGGGTTTAACTAATTCATCGCCACTCCTTGACTCCCAGACATGTATGGATAAGCTGGAGAGAGCTCTTCATTCTGATTTCGAACTTCAAGTGACTGAATCCGCTGTTCAGTTGGCAATCGCTCTACTCTCTGCAAGAGGTTCTGAAGACAATAACACGGAGAGAAGAACAACTTGGTGTAATGTCGCTTACGATCTCATTGAACTACTCACTTCCACTGTTGGGCAATCCGATGACTCAAAATCAACTAAATCAGAAGCCGTACATATTCTAAAATGCAGCCCAACTGGAGCCAGTCGCCTTGCTGGATTGATGCGTTCAGTAAGTGGTGGATGAGTGTTTGAACTCGATCCTCATTTTATGTTGGTTAATAAACTGATCTGTAACTTTTACTTAGCTGTTAATTCTTCTCGTGGGTCCGAAGCACTATATTCAGCTGAAGGATGTTCACCTGTTAAAACAGATGCTGGATCGGATGCAATCGATCTATGCCTCAGCTATTACAGAGGACGCACTTGTTGGAAAGGAAAAATCATTTTTCCCTAATCCGATTCCGTACTTTAGTGAATGCTGCATGGTAAAGGGGATATGGTTCAACTTTGCTATTTTTTGCTGCTTTGCTTACAATTATAATACATTTCATTCTGTTTTAGCTCCGCTGTATTAACACATGTTTGGATATTGCGCTGGAGAATCGTTCAACTTGGGAGCGTTTATCTCTTCGAAAACCGGGTAAGTTTTCCAGCGGTGCTTAATTGAACCTCGCGAACGCATGACAGCCGTAAAATCCTAGGCTCTGACTGCCATACTCTACTTGTTTCCTATTTCATCTGCCTTCTGTTGTTGTTCTTCAGATTGCTTCCTTTTTATGCTGGAAATCAGCCTTCGTGTTCGGGACGTTCTTGCCCAGGGTCTACTCTCATTGGTTCTTCTAGCCGTCCTTCAGGATTCAACCCGAGTTTGTGTCGCGGCTAAAGTAAAATTATTTTCATTATGTAGTGAAGGGAAGGAGAGAGAAATGCAATATCTTTCAATTTCAACCCCCTCTCCCATTTTAGGTGAATAAATTGGAGGAGCCATCTTCAGCCACTAGGAAGTTTTTCAACAGTTTGACTCAACTGATTATTGATGAGGATGATAATCAAAACCTTCTACTGAATTTCATTCGTGGAAATGTGTGTTGTCGATCTGATAAACGAATTCGTTTCACTGCAGCTTCTATATTGGTTCATCTTGCATGGTATGTTCTGAAAGTAATTTTATGTAAACGTACTTAATCTACCCTCGTGTTTATATGCTATCGTAAGCATGTATCCGAGCTCTCTAGTAACGGTATTTAATTTCGTTCAATTTGTATTTCCATCTAGCCAATGCAGGAGCGGTTCTTTTGCAACAGCAATCTTGAAGCACCTGCCTCAATTATGGTCAGAACTCCCCTCATTTGCACCCTACGGCAGCGAGCTGACCTTTTTGACTCTCAACGTTCTTCAACTCCACCCCAAAGGACCTACTGCTGAGTCGCTTGTTAATCAGTTGATGCAATTGCTTCTCAACCAATTGAATGCTATTGCTGAGCATCCAAAGCGTGATATCTACAAGAGTCTCATTGTACGTCTTTCCTTCACCTACTTAGTGTAAAATTTAAAAAAAATGGTGCTTTAGGCAAGGGGGGCATATATCTGTTTAAAGATACAAGATGAGTAAAGAATGTATGCATTAAAGATTTCTGAATGGCGTAAACTTGGGTTTGAACCTGTTTTCCTCTAAACACTTCGCTTTTTTGAAGATTTTTGAAGTCTTTCAGTAATATAAAATCATCTTAGATGCATTGGGGTAGTCGTTTCAAGAGTACAAAGACTTATCTTTTTTTCATTCAACAGAGGGCCTATTCCGCAAGTGGAATCACAGTCGGCATGACTTGTGCCTCCGATGATGCAAAATGGGTAGGATTGCATCTACCAGCCAATTTTGTTTCTCAATTTGCGCCTCCTTCTTACATTCCTCCACTAGTGACATCTCAACTCATTTCTTGTCCCTCCGACACTGAGCCCTGTCTCCTTTGTAATCACCCCCTCGAATCCTACATGCCTTTCATCAATCTCCACTGGAACAGCCACACTCCCTCCAGACGCCACGGTACTAACGGATCTTTCTCCTCGACACCTGGAACTTCTGGCAACGCTCTCACTTTGACTTCATCCTCAAAGCCTAATTACCCCTTTTCCCTTTACGTTTTTGAGTGTCAGCTACCCAGTTTACCAAATAATACTCCCACTTCAACCACTTCAACCACCACAACTGCCACCAACACCACGCCTGCAAATCCCACTTCAGTTATTGATATAGAGCCTGTGACCAGCGTCTCACCTAATGTACACATATACTCGCTAAGAGAGAATTGGCAAGTTGGTCGTATTGTGGTTCAATTCTCGCCTCCGACTTCTTCGACTCATAATATTCGAACACTCAATATCTTGACCTCGGATGCTTTCGAATGCCCACCAGCTCGGTTAATGCATTCAAGAAATCTTTGGAAACATCTAGTTCAAGTTGACTTCCCTCCCACAAAACACAATTTGGTGGTCAATTTAACCTCTGAAACCATACCTGATGTGGGTGGTTCAAATGCACTCTCCATGGATCCATCTAACACCGTTGAGGTAAATATCTCAGGAGGTCTACCTTTGCATGCTAATGCAATAATCTTCCACTATGCAGCCTTCCAATTTTCGGATGGTAGTGAGACTAAAGCCGATGGAGCTGGAACTCGCAGACGCCGCAAACTTTGTTCTAGGTGCAATGTGCCCCTTAATAATAGCTTAACGTGCTCAAACTGTGGACAGAGTGGTAATCAATGCAGTCGATGTCTCTTCATCAATCTCACGGATGAAGAAGCGTTCCTCTGTCCAAAGTGCGGATCCTCTAATCACAATTTTATGAATTACTATGTAGCAGTGAGGCCCTCTTTCTCTCATGTTAGCCGATTGTCTGATGAGGAGGATCGACGAATAGCGCTCTCGAAAATTGTCGCTTTAACTAAGGAATTAAATATTCATAACATCTCAACTGGTCGTGTTCAAAGTGCATTGTTCTCTAAGCCTTCAAGAGAACCCTTAAAATCTATTCATTGGCCTCGGGATAATGTTATCAAGACGCTGACTGAAATGGATAACCGTGCCAAAATGTCTGTGCTCCTTGTTAGTCGCTTATGGTCTTTGAGACAGTCCGTAGCTCTATATGACGGCCGATGTTCGTTTAATCTTTCATCCGAGGCGAATGTCCCCTGTTTTAATTATTCTAGCGGCGATGATAGGTGTTTGCGATGTTCCCAGGCCGCCATCACCCTTCTTGCTCATTTGATCTTGTCTATTAAACCGTCTGTTTTCTCTGAAGATTTGCGAAAAGAATTTATCACTCGGGGTATGCCCCTTCTTAATAGCCTATGCGCTGCCGCTCAAGGAAAACTTTTGAACTCCATTTGCCATATCACTTCAAATTCGGTTCCGATTGTAAGTCGTCACTTTAGTTCTTTATTCTTCGCTCCTTCTAGATCAATCACTTTGGTGACTTGTTAATCTCTCGTTTGAGTGCCCTCGCTCAGTGTGATGATTACATTTTCGACTTCCACTATTCTACTTATTTGGAAGTCTCTTTGTTGAAAGCCAATTTGAAGGCAGCTATGCATGACACTACTAGTAAGCATTTATTTCAATTTTAAACCGAATCACTTTCACATTAAGGCTTTATCTCTTGCCGTTTACTTGTAGTTTGTGTCGACAGAAATCGACTCTGCTCGGAAGCCCGACTTCGAATTTTCTTCCGCCTTATTAAAAATCTGATTTCACGTAATGTCTCTCCTGTCGTGATGGATGGTGTTATTATGAGCTGTGTTGAATGTCTCCCTAGTATAATCGATAAACCGGTAGCGCAACCTCTCACTTATCGAGCTCCAGGAGTTAATTTCGAAGCTTGGCTTCGTGGAGATGACTCTGCTGGTTTCAACACTTGGCTAAAACAACTGAAAATCGCTCAACAGATGTCTGTATTTGCTCCTAAGTTGACCGAAGGAAAACCGTCTCGTGAACTCATTCTTAGCGCACGGTTTGCCCGTCGCTGGAGATATAAAACTTTGATTGCTCGCTTGTCTCCTTTAATGAAAATTGAACGATCTGTAGGCCTAACTGTTCCTGGAGGTTGGCTGAAACGCCTTCTAGATTATTCGTTCCATTCCAATCGAGAAATGTGTTTCCAGTCGACTGGACTCGATCTCCTCACTAAGCTTGTTTTCAGCAAGTTACCATCATCCTCCTATCGAACTGTAGACTGTATACACTTCCTTCTTCAGTACTATGTCCCGAAGATAAGCACCTTGGTTCGAGGTAATCGTGGTTCCATAACTGCTGAAACCTTACCTATGAATTCAATGATCGCCTTCTTATGGACCCTTATTGCTGATGACTTGCCTGATAGCATGAGGGAAATTATTTCCAGGAGGACTCTGCGTTACGGTCTTGAGTCAGCTTCAAAGTCTTCAAATCCCTCTGGAGTTGAGTCTGCTGTTTCTATGGCACCGTTGGTTTTGACATCTCTACTGCTCTCTCAAGGCCGTTTACTTGGTAATTACTCCCACTTAGTACTGCCAAGTGGCGTCTTTCTGTTAACATCAGCAGTCATTTTAAACATTATTTGGCTACCTTATTAACTCAGGAGAGAGAGAGGAGGGTGTAGTGTTTGGCAACCTAACTTTGGCCGCAACTGTTTTCACTAAATTTAGAACTTCCAATGTTTTTTTTGCTTTTTAGAGTTTTGTAATATCATTAAATGAAATTTTCACCTCTATTAATTATTTTCTATTTTACATTAATTTCATTAGAACCATTTTTGTAAATCTTGCTGTTTTTTTTACTTGAATACTCATTCAAGTAGTTTCTGCTTAAATCGCAATTTGAAATTGTCTTTCCCTTGGCAAACGGTCCATTAATCTGAGGCTGTAATGGAATGTAGTGTGTTCCTACCGAGTTCAGGGAATGTGGTTTTAGCCTCCTGGTCTACTTCCTGCATTTTTTGGGAGAATGTTTCGATTTCTTTTGGCCACCTCTAATACGTTAAATGATATACAAAAATGGTTAGATAAAAACAAAATCTTCATTTGACTGTTAAACTCCCTTCATATTAAAGGGCGCAGAAATTGGAGTAAAGCAGTCTCCGTGTCTTTATTGCTACAGTCCACTCCCTCCAAAGAGAGCTATGCAGTTAATATAGTTAATGGCCACCTATCCACCTTGTTCGACTTCAACACTTCAACCTTCTGTGTCCATGTTATTCTAAACCCAAAGTGAAATGCATGCTAGCGTTGCCTACTTTTGATAATAACGGCGACCTATAAGGGTCTTGTGGGAATGATAGACGTATAATAGATCTTTGTTGGTGGAACCATGCAGTCTTTGTTTCGAGTATATTGTCTAGAGTTATTTATAATTTTGTCATACTTGTCTCCTGGACATTTTTCGAACTCTCTTTTCTTGTTTCTAGATCGCGTGGAAGCGTTGTTGACCGAAACTTTACATAACCTTTCAAGCTTTGAAGGAGTTAATGAAAAGATTTGTGAACTTCCCCACCTGTATTCTTGGACGAATGCTCTTCCTTCAAGATTATCCGCAGCTAGTGGTTCTGGAGCTCTGCCGAGTATTAATGCTGGTTACGTCATGATGCACATTTCCGATCTTCTGGCTATTCTTCAACCACTGGTTAGTCGTTATTTGGGAATGGTGAAATAAGTTTAGCATGTTTCATATTGATCAATTAATTGGCTAATCCTATTGTTATAAAGCGGTGTTTCTAGGTTTGCCTTAAACATACTCATATATATTTCGTCTTGTATATTCCTGTTACATTCCACTAACTACTAATTTACGTTCAAAATTTTTCTATCCAGCAGTCAATACTTACTCTGTATATTTTATGAGCAAGCCCTTAATCTCCTTTTTGATTACCTTTCAGAACAAGCTCCGTCCAGAATATCAAAATCGTCTGTTCTCCTTGCTCCTTCGCCTAATTGTGGTTCTACAGGCTCTAGTCTTTCTGCGGACTTCTTTCACGATGAAAGCTGAAACCCTCTTCAAGGAACTTCTTCAGCAAATCATGATTAATGCTGGTGATCGGGTTACAGATTTCATTCGAGTAATTTTTCTGAGAATCTCTTTGATTTGTTTCAGGGGATACTTTTCTCGTCACTTTAATAAACAAGGCAGTTAAATAGCAAGTAGGTGATAGCAAAAACTGTGATCGTTTATGTCAGCTCAACTCAGATGGCACCCTTTGGAGTAAGTCTCAAACAACAGTTCCTAAATCAGAGTCCCAAGGTTTGTGAATAATAATTCACTTTCGAGATAGTGAGGTAGGGAGTAGTAAGATGATAAAGAGCCATAGGATAGATGTAAACTACTGTTTGTACCACGTGTCTTTAAACCAGTCTGGGAGTGAGTA
The DNA here is from genome assembly GCA_900617975.1 of Rodentolepis nana. Taxonomy (NCBI): domain Eukaryota; kingdom Metazoa; phylum Platyhelminthes; class Cestoda; order Cyclophyllidea; family Hymenolepididae; genus Rodentolepis; species Rodentolepis nana. The sequence goes on from UZAE01012021.1 coordinate 30,988, forward strand.
CCGTCAGAGTAGTCCAATCCTCTCGATTCTTCAGTATTCTTCCATACCATTAACGTAGTGTTTGCTGAAGATGAGTCGGATTACTGACGTCTAGTTTGCTATTGATGCATTGCGTTCTTTGTCCTCCGTAGATCACAATGGATTTCTTGTCGCAATGTTCAAATGACCAATCTGCCAATTACAGTTCAGTAGTCTTCTTACTCAAACGCATCTGTGATTGTGCCTGCCCTCTGCCTGGTGAAATAGCACCCTTCGAGGTTCGCGTCTCGGTCTGGCGTGATCAAGAAGAGTATCTTGTCGTTCGGCGCACTCGTAATGTCATCATGTGAGTCCTTTCTCTGTGTGTGTGTGTGTGTGTGTGTGTGTGTGTGTGTGTGTGTGTGTCATTGGCGTAATGATCAATTTACACGCCTACTGATTCAGACCCGACACTTAAGATCTAACCATTTCGACACGAACTCAATGGCCAATATAGTTATTTAGATGAGCCCAATGTCTTGGTGTCTCTTTTTTTACTTTCCATTGAACTTCACTCATGGAAAGGATAGACGTATCATTTGTCGATTTATCGGCTGAAGACTTGGAAGATCAAGAGATAAAGGGTGAGAAAAAATGGATTGATCCGTAGGCGCTGAGGCTAGCGGCGGTTCTATCTAAATGATTCCATAACAGTTCAAATATAAATAAACAAGTAACATTTATTTCAGAAGAATTTAACCTTCAAATTTTGCTTTGTGAATCACTGCTTCAAAACAAATGAATTTGCGTATTTGCTTTTTATGGTCAAATAGTAAGAGGGAATGATAAGTGTTCAAGGGCATAGGCTTTAAAAATGCCTCCCTTTTCATCATGTAATGATTCTTGTAAAGTCTTTCCTTTTGGAGATGTATCTATTTATTTATTTCAAATGGCAGGCGTTTTGATGCTATCATTAGCCATTTAGCCGACTTCGGGCTTCACAGAGGCAAGGGTCATCAAAGTAGAAGAACGTCGAGGGGTGGGGAACAGGAGAGCGATTCACATATGTAAAAGAGGCAGACAGACACAAAGGTAGAGAAGAAGGTAAGATGAGTACTGTGGAAGTGGTTGAATATGACAAGCAGTCGGGCCATGGTAGTTTGAAGTCAGAAGTCAACTGCCAGTTAATAGACTTTTTGTCGTATGGGTATACGTTGCCCAGGGTGCACCACGTGGAGGTAAGTCTATCGCACACCCCAACCTTTTGGAGATGTAATAAGCATCATATTTTATTATGATTTGTTTCACTCGTAGGTCTAATACTCGGGGCTTTGGGCCAACCATTGGTGATGTAGTCAATTACATATGCACAGAGAACAATCTGACAACATCAATTCTTCTGGAGGTCGTTTGTGATGGCAATATCCTAATGCCGAATCTCCTACTTGAGGATGTCTACAGATATCTTTGGCTTCAAAGTCACCGTGATGTAAGCCCTTTCCCCCCCCCCCCCCCTACTATCATTCCCCCCTACGCTTATTCCTTTTACTCTCTGTGCTCTCATCTTAGGCGAACAGTGCGTTGGAGCTAACTTATCGGATCGCAGGTTTAGAAAATGATAACTTGCCATATTTGTCACATATACCGCATCCTACAATTTCATTCGAAGAGTATTCTCGTCTGGCTATTCTCACGGAACACCCTGGAGGTTTCAAGGTCATTTTAAATCAATTGTCAGGTCTCACTGACGCATTGAAATGCCGTGATCTTCTTCACACTTCCGTTCATTTGCTTGAGTATTGTTTGAAGGTTCCTGAATGTCAGGCTAGTCTGCTAGATCCGCAACTTAGGTAAGAGCCTTTCTATTACAAATTAAACAAAGTTAATGGGTGATTTAATTTACGCATTATTCATTTCAGGGTGATCCCGATTTTACTTGATGCACTCTATGCCTGCTTAAGGGTACTTCAACAACAGAATGGTCCAACTGATAACTCTAATGAAACCGAAAATCATGCTCACTTCCATAATCAAGTTACTTCTCGTCTCGTTGGCATTCTGACAACAATTCTCAACAACGCTGCAAATAATAATGAAATCGAGAACCAAGTGAAGGGCAATGACAGCGATCTTATGGGACTTCCACGACTTCTCAGTTGCATATCTCTTTATCCCGAAATGGACGTTGTTAAATCTGGGGTGGCTAAACTTCCAGGTCTCCTAGCTTTTGGCTCGGAAGCAAGAATGACAGCTATTGTTGACTTTCTGCGTGAAAATGCCACCAAACCGCTTCTAATTGATGGAAATAGCTCGATGGTTGAAGACGATGAGAACTTGTTGCAATGCTGCTGCGCTTTGGTTATGTCTATTCCGCATAATACAGTGCATGGAAGATGTTTGAGAGCTAGGATTGTTGAAGGTTTGCAACTGTTGAAGCTCTCGGTGGACTTTCTCTGGAAAATTATCCCGTCCAACTTTTTGACTGAACCTGAGGAGACTGTTCTTGAGTAAGTTGAAATTTAAGAGATTGATATAAAGACGACAATTCGACAGTCCAAGTCTTTTTTTGACTACTAGAGAAATAATAGAGTTCCCCAATATAAATACAGAGTTTTTTCGGGTAACTGTGATGTGTACAATATTATACTATTTACCTTAATAAGTAGAATGGCAAATTCTTCGTCTACTCATGCCACTAATTCGCCAGCCCTAAACTACCCAAAGTTAGAGGAAATGAGGCGTATTTGACGATATTTTACGGGCAGCTCCTTGAAAAGGGAGCTAGACAGACGTTCTATTATACCTCATCACTTAGATATGTGATAATATGGTGGCAAGTGAATAAAGTGAGGAGTTGTTAATGATTTTCGGTTCTAATTTCACCTTGTTTTTTTTCATTTCCCAGTACAAATAATGCTGCGGTTTTGAAGTTCTCGGAAAACTCCTTCCTGCCTTTTGTACTCCAACTTCTTCGTGGTTGCATGTGGTGTCCGATGTCTGTGACAGCTGATACCAAGGATCCACCCCCTCCTATTTTCCCTTCTCCACCTCCTGAACACACAACTCGTCAACTTCTTGCCTTCCTTCACAAATTGGAGGATTCAAAGTGTGTTGGACAAATTGGTCTGTTGTGTGAGGATCTTTTCAATGAGTGGATTGATTGTGCTAGAGATAATAAGTTGGAGAGTACAGATTTAACCACATTTAACGGTGTCATTTGCACTATTCGTGAGCTTCGCTACCTCTCACAACAACGTCATCGTCAAAACGCTCGTGCATGTCGTGAAAAACACCTCCTAGCTCTTAATATGAAGGTTAACGAGAAGGGTCAAGTAGCTATGACAACCGCAAATTTGTTGACAGAAATGGCAGCACAGGTTGTCGAGGAAACAGGTCTCCAATGTGCCATCTGCCATGAAGGACCACGTTCAGCACCACGTGAGGAACTCGGCATTTACGCATTTATTCGCCGAACGAAATTAGAGGAATCGTTAATCGCCGGAGAAGTAGTGGGGACTTCGAGCCACCCAAAACCCTACAATTCTACCGATGGTCCTCAGAAAGCTGGAGACGGATACACAACAGTATCCAGCTTTGTTTTGGTACACTTTGAATGTCATGCGAAGGCTGTGCGTGCCTCCACACAGAACGAGTGGAACGTGGCTACTAGACACAATCGAGATGCCAGATGCAATTGTCTCCTCCCTGTTCTTATGAGAGAAGCTCCAGCTCCTGATAAGGATGGCGAGAAGAAAGACGCCACGATAAAAGATGGAGATTCAAAGGGGAAGAAGGGAGACGCTGCTTCCAACAGCTCCATGCGCGAACTCTTTATTAAGAGAGTAAACAGCCATAATCTCAATGTCTCTGTAAGTTTGTTACCCACTCTTTTATTCGCTACTATTATTATTCTTGTCAATAGATGCTTTGTTTTGCCGATTCACTCAGTATTAGGAAACACTTGATTACGTCCTAGTAGCACTAATCTTTGAAATTGTGAGCACTGGTCGGAAGTTACGAGATTTTGACTAATCATTGTATAATTAATTATCGAAATTAGTAATTGTATTTGCTATACCAATAAAAGCCGTTTAAGTTATCATGAATTGATAAAAATAATATTCTAATAAATGCATCACGGTATGCTACTGGCACTTTCTGCTACTTGTTGAAATGACATCGGTAATGAGTTCATCACTGTGAATTCTGAGATGTACCTAGTGTTTTAAGCCAATTAAGAAGGGTATATCTTTCTCAGTTTCTGTTTACAATATTAGGAGAATAATCTAGAATACAAAAAATGTTTTGTGTACATTTTGGTGGGAATAGGCATGTAGCAGAATGGAGGAAAACAAACGTGTTCTGTTCGAATCAGCTGTGTTCTAGAAGCAAGGGTCAGAATGAACTTATTACCCACGACACAAATGGTTAATGCTTAGATATGTATACATGTATACATATATATGTGAACTTCTTTCCAGATGGTTGTCTCTATGACTGTAAGCACTCGTCTTGCCTTCCATGATATCAAATTACTTCTTCTTCGATTCGCTTTTCAACGTTCTTTCCATGGTGAAACTGGTGGAGGTGCTCGAGAAAGCAATCTCAACCTAATTCCCCATCTTATGCAGGTATGTTTATTCCGCATTTGAAATTGTCTCTTGATCTCAGTATTGTGCTTTCTATCACCGATTTCTCCCCTTTAGTTGGCCTTCTATCAAATGAAAAAGGAGCAGACGCTGGAATCTGAACGTAGCAACCTGATGAGAGTTCTAGATAGCCCAGAATCTCAGTATGTGTTGTTGATTTTCCTTACATAGGGTCATCTATTCATATTGATCTTATTTTCGTCATTACTTAACATTCCAGTTGGTATACGGAGAAATGGGAGGCTGCTGGACCTCTGTACTGCGCAGTAGTTGCTCTTCATCTCTTCTCTCGCAGCGAATGGGACAAGCATCGTGTTGCTCTGCTCCGTCGCCTCATAGTTCTTGCTCATGCCCGGGCGATGTCGTCAGATGCTAAGTCCTCAGAGGCACTAGCTTTTAGTGTCTATAAGCCCTATCTCTTATACTTTGGTCTAATTCAGGCTTTCTATACTCACTTCTTCAAGGTGAGTTGATGGTGCATTGAAAGCTATTTGTTGATGTTTCTTGTGTTCTTTCGGATTTGATCGCATTCCTCTTGCCCTCCCCTAGAGTGTAAAAGAACCAACTGGAGAGGAGAGTTCAAATTCCTCGTGGTGGCCTGAAGTGGTGTCGGAATACATTCGGGTTTCGGACGAAAACTTGCTCTCAGCTACGCCGGAACTCCTCTCCTTCTTTGAAGATGACCTATTGCCTGTTGATTCTGTAGAGGAATTCCTTGATGTAACTGGTGAGTTTTCTTTATTCCGCACATTTTTGTCATCTTAGAGTCTTAGTGATTGTTAATGTTGTTCTTGGTGATGTTTTTGCAGTAAGCAGTTAAAACTACTGTTTCCATCAGTCATTAGAGACATTCAGCATATATCAAGGGATTATTTAAACGTGAGCTTTTGTTGAGCTAATGGTTTTAAATCGTTGTCTATTGTTACGCATCCAACGATGTGGATGACCAATGGTAGAGCTTTTCATGCAGAAAGCTTTCTCTTTACCCAATTCTAGCGTTTTAGGCAACTTCTTTAGTAGTTATTTTGTGGTTTGTGTCGATTGCAAAGTATCAAAAGCTGGAATGAATCATCTTGTTAGTCAATGTTAAAATGAGCATAGTGGGTTCCAATGAATTTGTTCGAGCAATAATTCTTTCGATAGCTGGCAAGGCTCTTAGGAAGTTTGAACCACTAATCACTTAAGATAGAGGCTGTCATATTTGAACTGGGTGTGTGTATGTGCCCTAACGGTGGGGAATATTTTTTGCTTTAATTATCTTGATCAGTTCTATTCGCTGTTTTAAGTTCTATTCCTCAGTTTGAGATATTGAGGCCGGAATTTTAGCAGACTTGATTTAGGTTATGAGTTGTATTTGTTGCCATTCTTGCTTAATGATAGAGCTGTGCTAACCTATGTATTACATCAAACTTAATGGTTCTTCCCTCCGGTTTTAAGCGCCGAAAGATTTCATCTCCTATCTAATGCTTGTTAGACCAATCTTAAAAATTTGTATTTTCACTTTTAGAAATGCTTGGTGAGGTTGATGCAAACGAATTAATCCCTCTGGGGACCACAGTTTCGCACTAAAAGGACAGTATCAAATATCAAACACACTGTGACTTATTTGAATGAAAATATAGATATGACTGAAGAATATACCACAGCTTTCCGAAATGTACCACCCATTTTCCCATCCTCTGCTCTGCAACCATACAATTAACTGACAAACTTGGCCCACCCCACCCCACTTCCTATGTCCCCCCCCCCCCCCCCCCCCCTTCGTTTTCATGAATATAGTTTATCAAACGCATTCATTACATCTCTGTCTCTTCTTGTAAATTGAAAGGTGGACGCGTAGTGGCATTAATAGTACAGGGTGTCTTTCGATTCTCCATTCGTAACGTGACTTTTGATGCGTTGAATTCAGGCGAAATAGCTAGCATTCGTGATTCGAATGCAATCATTTGAGTCGCGTCCATTTGAGCAATGATCTTGAAAGCGTATTTAGTATGTTGCATACAGGCTTTCGAGGAAAAATTTCTATAAAGGACGTACAACGTTAGATACATGAAGAAAATTCCAATTCAAGGAATAGCAAATTGCAAATATAGTTGCACATTAACTGGTCTGAATGAGTGGATTCTAGCCTACTTTCGTGATAACCGCTCTATTCACCAATTTTTTACAACAGCGTGTCAGAGTAGAATAGCACTGGAAAGAATAAGGGTAGTTTCTCCTAAATACTTATAGTTAATTTGCAGTAGCAGTTAAATCTGATGAAACCCTGCAGTTTGCTTCCGCAAGTTTTGAGATCAAATGGACTTCTGGTATCTGTCGTTGTGCATTAGGTCAGTCGGATTGATATCGATCAAACAAAAGTGGATACCCACAACGCGCGCATATCAAATTCCGTGGAATGAAAAAGGTAAAGACGCAAGCAGATACGATCCCTTTATATTTACAAAATCAACAACTACAGGAGTTATCTTATTGCTTCGCCTGAGCCGATTCCTGGAGAGCTGACGGTAGAGTCTCTAGTCGATGCTAAATAGAAAAAGATGTAATGGAAGTGAATACTAATGACGTAAGAAATAACATGTCAAAAATTATATGGTGCATTACCTGTTTGACAATCATATGGACACCCCCTGGAAGATTTCGCTGGATGTATTCAAGAAATACATTAGCAGTACAGCCAGTTATGTTCGGAATCTAATAACATTAAAATATGCTGAATAAAATGGGCATATAACAACATACAGTAAACGTTTTAACATAAGATCGGAATTCATATTGACGCTGGTGCTTCTTGTGAATAAAAGGTGACTTATTCATGGATAAGCGGTCAAATATCGGAGAGTGCCTAGTTTCTCTATAAGGCAGCAAGCAAACAATTAAACGTTGGAGGCGAGGGTAGGAGCAACAAGGAAAAGGAAGCCACTTACACAGCACAATCCAAATCGAAATGCTCACAAACTTTCTTCAAAAATGACTCATAACTTTTTAAAACAGCAGGCTCATGACCTTTAACTTCCAATTCAAGTTTTTTAAGAAGAATATCCGGTTCATCAATTTCTTCACCCTTAAAAATATGAAACAAATAGTGCACTTACATCAAAGGGTTCCTTGAACGTTGAAAATTTGATAGCATTCAACGGTGAGGATATGGGAACCCGGAAATAAAGTTTCTGAGGTAAGCGAAGAAAACTGGAGAGAAATGACATGTGTGCACCCTCGGGCTAGAGGATCAAAGTGGCTCCTTTAGAGATAAGAATTTTTGCTTATTAAGGTACAAAAGCTGTAATAAATATACTATTTACTAAAATGATATCTAATTGCATTTCCCAGAGAAATTATTAACTTAGCAATGGCAATTGATCGAAAAATATTCTAACCGATTAGAATAAATAAATTATATGGCCGAACAATGCAAAAATTTGATGTTTTAATTAAATATTTTAATTACCATCGAGCTACTCTTACCCAAATCCAATACTATATTAATACCTCATATATATGTTTGGCCACTTGAGCAAACATTATAGTAAACCCATTTTAGCCCGACTGTTCATACTGAATATCGTTGTTCTCTTCGAAATGGATAGTGGGGGTTAGCTTGACTATCTATTTATAAACTTTTAGGCAATAAAACAAATCAAGAAGAAATTAATGTGCCAGGACCGTCAACTTGTAATCCTATTGACGATTATGAAGCAATTCAGATCCAGCAGGATGAGATAGAAAAAAGTGTAAATTAAATTTGGAAATTCTAGTAGTATTTTAGATAAAAGAAAGTGGACCACTCGTTGGCGAGCCCGAGCCTATTACTGTACTTGCCGAAGATTTTTCAGATCATCCTATTTATTTGGTCAAACTTGAAGTAAGTAAACATGTAAATCTTATTTCCTTTTCTGCAGCAAATTAAACAGAAGTACAGTAAGATTCGACGACTACGTCGTGATGGCAACTGCTTTTATCGTGGCTTTGGTTTTGCCTATTTAGAATATCTTGCTAAGGGTAACCGAACGGAAGAATTTAAAAAGTTTGATTTTTTCGCATAATTCCACTGTTTCAGGTTTCTAAGTCGTTGCGATGAATGTAAAGATGCTTTACTTAAAAGAGGCTATACTGATTTTACTGTTGAAGATTTTCATGATCAGGTAAATTTACCATAGCAATATTATTCTCCTTAAGTTCACAACATTCGTGAAAAGCCTGGAAAATAACGAACAGGCCCTATTAAATTTGCAAGAAAGATTTACAAATTCTGGTTATTCTGATTACTTCGTGGTCTTTCTGAGGCAAGATTAAACTCTGTAAATGTTGACAATTTGTTTAGACTTTGCGTTTCTAGCTATATGCAACAAAATGAAGATTTCTATATTAACTTTATAACCGATGACAGGACCGTTAAAAAGTTTTGCGAAATGGTATACTGTTTGTTATTTTATTGCTTATAAACCTTTAGGAAGTTGAACCTATGGGCTTAGAAAGCGACAATATTCATATATCAGCTCTAGCAAAAGCTTTAGACGTTCCAATTAATATCGAGAATTGCCAGCTATCCGGTAACTTGAACGAAATTTACATCCCGGGTCATAATGATGAAAATTCTGATGGAAGCCCTTGCCCTTCTCCTGTAACGTTGCTTTATCGACCCGGACACTACGATATTTTGTACGCCTGAACAAGTGACACTCAACTTGATATGTACGAATTACTCGATTTTGAACTATTCTGTGCTTTTTTCATGCTTTTCTCCCGCTCTTATCTGAGTATGAAACTTCGCTATTTGTGCATTTTGTTATTGTCTCTTTGTCTCTATTGCACTTATCATGCTTAAGTGGGTTTTTGGGTTTTACTCACTTTAAAACCAACGTGATTTCACGTGCGTTTTCCACTTGCAGATTGTTTTTCCTTGTTAGCGACATTAGTCCTCTCAGATTATCTAATTAATTCAATTATAAAATGCCCTTTTTATGTGGAGACTATCGCTTAGTGTTTCGAGCCCTTGGCAGATCTGCGGATTTTTGCCTTTCCAGATGACTAGACTGATTTTTTGAGCTCATGATAAGTTTTTTTTTTAATTTTCTAGTGATCAATGCGGTGTAAAATAAATTTATTTGGGAATGTACTTTTGAGTTCTGCTCGCTTTCACTTTTATGCTTTTTTTATTGAGGTTTTGAGTGAAATTCTACGCACTCTTAAGTCGCAGCAACAGCAGTAAAAAATTGGTTTTACGACACTAGGATCTTGTGCACGAAAATGTTAGTATCAAAAGCTGTCATTTCTTCTAAAACCGGGAAGGTTGGTTAGCTAGTTCCTTACTTTTAGAACGTCAAATTTGACCAGAATCTTAAACTAAATCAATAAAGAACTTGTTTTCGTCATACCTGGGAATGTGCATAAGTGAAGCATTGGGCACCAATCCAGGGTTTAAATTTCATGTTTTGCAGCATTACAGGCATCACTGTTATTATTCTATCAGTATGGACCCTGACAGCGCTTGTACATGTAGCTGTCGACTGCTCAAACACACAGAGAGAATCCCAAAATGAATAAGCATTCAATTCTGTTTGAACTCTATATTTACCTTCATTATTAAATTATTATAAATGTAGCAAATATATTGGGAATGGATAGGGTGTGAAGGAAGTCAATAGGAGAAATGTTGACTTCAGCGATCGCCATGGAAACTTCTTCGTCCGATGACCTGAGTCCTTAAGGCAGCGGCGGAGATGTTATCCCCACCGCCCACTGTTCGAATTACCCTTCGACAAACGGGGACTGGAGCCACACAGATTTCCACCCGTGTTGAGCGTTCATTCTGCTTGTTCTCTGCTGAAGGCTCATCTTCAAACCAACAAGATACGGGTGAGGTAGAATTGAATTTGATCCGAGGAACATTGCAGCCGGAGTCGCAGTGAAGTGCGGATGGCCAACGGGCAGGATTCGCAGTAACCGCGAAGCTTTCGTCCATGAGGAGACGGGTTAGGTCTGGATCTACGTTTGCTGAGGCACAAGTGTGGCGATGGGCAATGAGACTGGCCTGAAAAGTACACACAATTGATAACTGCGATAGAAATTGGTCGCCAATTTAGTTTGTGCTCAAAATACAGAGGGTAGGCTAATTTTTCTGGCAATATGGAACCTACAAATAGATGGTAAATTTGTGCCGATAATATTAAAAATCATGGGATGCCACTGTTATTTGGAGTTTTCATCAATTGCCGTTGGTGATGTAAACAACTATTAAAACCCTGCAGTTTCTATTAAAGAGGCCAACCTCTTATGGAGACAAATGGTGAATGAACTGGACACTTAATTTCGGATAGAAAGAAATTATCCCGTTATGAAGAACCTTTATTCTTGCATAATAAGCCAGTACGGATCACTGTGCATTTCCGATAAACATGGAAAAACTTATCAGACAGGTGAACTGGCCACTAAAGACAGACCCTGCAATTTAATACATTTTGCCATGTAAATTTGATGAAAGATGAACATTAGATTACCTACTTTCGCTTATTAGAAAATTCTATCCACTAGAACTAATATATTCAGAGAGTAGTTATGCATGGTTTTTTCCATCTATCGACCAGAAGTTTAATTGGCTGGAGATAATTGGGCAACTTACTTTAGCAACTGCAGCCTTGGTATAGGGCCAAGCAAAACCCAACTCAGTAGCCTTGCCAGTGAATACAAGGTCCGGATCTTTCATTGCCCTCGCGATCATTTCCGGATCATAATCAACACCACCAGCCGGCCTCCTTACCATGATAATCTGGTACCCCAAGGTGTGCAAATGAAGCCTTGACAACCGCCTAAGACCAATTCCAACTTTTGGCAATTGGCTACTGTCAGTCATAGCACTCCAAATCTCTCGCATTCCATCCAACATCACAGCGGCTCGTGGAGTAGACTCACTCGCCTGAGATGCAATACGACCTTCTATCAGGAGACTTCGAAGATTTGGCAATTCTTGCTCATTTAGGCCTGAAGATTAGAAAATAAAATCCCTCTACTAACTAATATCAGTAGTTGATGTATTATATAAGCAAATATTACCAATAGAGTCTACGTAGGGGAGAATCGTTCTTGTAAGATTTGAAACAAACGCGGTTTCAACAAATGAGGCCATTTCAAAATGGACGAGAGTAGCTCGAGGTAGTTTCACAGAGAGGAAGTGCTTCAGAGCTTCCAATCTCTCTCCTCGTATATCTAAAAACAATGTAGAGAAAGGCACTGAAAATGAAAATTCCAACTACACGCACAAATAATAATGTAGTGTTCATAGGGTGAGGTCATCATACCGGGAGAGATGACGGCGTTATCCATGGTTTGAAGACCACCAAGAACGAAGAGATCGGGGTAGGAAGTTGAGGCATCTTTGGCTTTGACATCTCCACGGTTGAGCCAAGAGGAAAGAAGATCAGGCCAGAGACTGCTCAGTCGAGGATTTTCTTCATCGCGGATTAGAATATAACTATAAAAATATACGGAAAAAAGTCAGAATATATGTCGACTTCATGTAATAAATCGCGCAAATTTGAGACTAACAGACAATGTCCACGGGCCCCAAATTGTTGGCTGATCAATCGATTTTAAAATTCGCAAAGTTAGAATACACTACTTCTAGCAAATTACACGATTAATTGACGAAAAAGCCTTAATTAAGCAGGTATGAAAAATGTCCATGGATTCTAGAACAAATTTTTGAGAAATTCTGCCTGTGATAGCTATGTCATGATTTTCACAAGTTTTTGAACTCAAATCAAGGAATAAGTAAACCAATAAATAAAATAAATTGTTTAACACACGTAAACTCTGCTACTGAAAATGTACTGCAAAGCGCAGTCAAGTTTTGTTTCGGTGTGTAAACAACTTCATTTGCGGTGACGCATATTTTGCCATGCATCACAAAGCACCAATACAAACAAGCTGAAAGTACGGATCAATGAACAATGAGAGATTACCCTGTCACTTGAGTAAACACGTCATTTCTTGAGGTAACTAACATAAAGCCACGTTAAATTGAGTGCAGAACTTTTCGTGAAACGACAACATTAGAATACAAGGCATAAAACAAGAGTCCTTTCAAAGGCACACACAAGTTGAAGATCCCGAAAAAGGCCATAACTCCAGTGGATAAAAATGAGCATCGCGAAAACTTGTAGCACGCTGTTGTTAAGTTATAAAGCAACAATTCAGGATGCATCTAAACGCCTCCCCCCCGCAAGATTATTTAGCTGGTCAGTAATAACGCAAAGTGCACACAAACACAAAACAGGTAGAGTTAAGGGGGCTCAACCAATAATAATAATAATAATAATATAAATTTGGTTTCATAAAAAAGTAGAAAGAAGAAGGAGATAAAAATGATAGTAAAGAATTGCAGAAATATTATTATTATATCAAATGGCAGACTTTTTGATTGTAATCATTAGCCCTTTAGTTGACTTCAGGAACATCAAAGTGTAGAAAATTCAAAAGGGGGGGGGACAGAAGAGTGCATCAAAGACGAAGGTAGATAAGGTGGAAAAAAGGTGGGATGAGTACTGTGAAAGTAATCGAATATGACATACAGTGGGGTCATGGTAGTTTGAAGTCAACTGCCAGGTAATAGACTTTTTGCTGTATGAGTATGCGTTGCCCAGGGTGCACCACGTGGAGGTAAGTCAATCACACACCCCATTGCAGAAATATAAAGGGAGTTAAAAGAGCATCTCTGATTTAGATTTAATTACAAATATAAATTTGCAAACACGGAGAGTAATATTAGTATTAGAGGAGTAGCATATAAGTAGGTTTAAGCTAAATTAAATTGCAATAATAAACTCATTGAAGCATAAACTTCAAGGCACTTGAAAACAAAAGCATTCCAAAAGCAATCGATTCAGGTGACAGATGCACTATTGTCACTCTTAACAATTCTCGTTCAGCCTAGAAACAGTAAAAATGGATGAAGAAATATAGAGAAGGAATAAGTAGATGAGATGTTCTAGTTATAGAAACAAAGCGGGAATATACAAAACAACAAACATAAAATTATGGTTTCAAAGACTTCAAGTAAAGTTTCATGAATCACCGCCATTTTAAGTGCACGGCAAGTGCCATAAAAATTACATTCGCATTCAGAGATATCAAATGAGACACCAAGGAGCTAACAGGCAACTATAGAAATTTTAAAATAAATAAGTAAAGCAAAGACAATGCAATTTAGAAAAGCAAATAAACGTATGTTTGAATGACTTAAAAACAGCCATATGTTGGCAAATTTATTTCTCGCGAATAAAAAATTACTCATCTTCATTTAGCATCCGCCTTTTAGTAATTTTGGGTGCTTCTAGCGATACTGGAGTCAGTGGTAATAGTGAAATAAAAAAGACATTACCCATACTTCATAAAATTAAATAAAATTTGAATTTAAATAGACCGAAGAAACAAGGAATGGAGAGAGAGGAATTTACCGATTCGCTCGAGGAGCAGTAAAGTTTCGCCAAGAGGAGCCCTTATCAAACTCCATAACCAAGTGAAAATCGGTCTGGGGAATTGAAGGCAAACCAAAAGACGAAGGAGCCGATAAAACTATAAAAAAGTAGATTAGAAAACAAAGAAAGGTAAGAGCATGAAAAGAATGAATAAAACCTTTTATGTTAGGAGGTAGAGCCTGTGACTCTTTAGCAGAAAGACGAGCAGCCAAGGCAACATCGGCTCCTTCTCTTGCCAATCTAGACGCCATAACCGGAGCATTTCCGCCTAAACTTAGATATCCACGTTTGCCATCTTTTCTCAGTTCATCTGAATTAGTAGCTTTAGCTATAGCTTGGAAAACCAGGGAATCGAAAAGTTCCTTATTATGAACATATCGCCTATAAATCAATTAAACTGCAAAATTGCACTTGCTCTGCTGCAGCTCCAGCAGCAAACATTTGCGTAAATTCATCCACGATGTCTTCGAGCGAATTTAATTCAATTTCCAAATTTCCCTTCCGATTGGAATGCTGTGAAGTTTTTGTGGAACTAACGCCAAGAGATTCAAGGAATGTTATTGCGTTGACTGTGATATCAGTACAACCACCAAAACCAACAAGAATAAGAGGACCAGGGCCAGGTTGAGGAAAAGCATGATAAGCTGTTTCTAACCGAGTCAGACTACTGAGAACGGACTCGACATTGACATCTGCAGGCTTTCGAAACCAATATGAAAAGGCTATTGCTAGGACTGCGAAAATTAATCCGAAAATATAATATTTTTTGTTATAGCCCGACATCGAGGCAATCTGAACTGATAAAATAACGACCTTGTGTGATATTTTAAAATTTGCGGAAATATCGTAATCTTTTCTCAATTTTGATTCGCTCATTCGAAAAGATTCCAATTTTTCAAGGATCGTCACTTTAGCTAAATTTCATAATTAGATTAAATCAATAGTACTTGTGCAACAAAAGAATTCTTCAAGGAAGAAAGATAAATTTGCTGTTTTTTCTTTCAAGTGTATTCTTAATGTTTTGACATATCATATTTTAACTCAATTTGATATTTAATACAAGGTCACTAAAGAAGATATTTCTACTTAATATGGTGTAGTTCAATAGTTTAAATATTGTGTAGTTTTGCTCCTTTAATACCACTTTTTCTATCGTTACTTAACAGATGGTAGATTTTCAGAAACAAATTAATTGCTCTATGCAATACGTCAAATTCAGATGCCACTTTATTCATTTTTCTGGTCTTTCCCATGTAATAGTGCAGTTATCATATGTAAACCTTTGAAAATTTTTTAGAGGACATTTCGTTGATAAGTCGACATTCGATTAATTTCGAAGGGGCTTTCTACGGTCTAAACTATCTTATTTATACTGTTTCATGTTATTGAACACTTAAGCCACCAACAAAGATAATTCAAATTTCTTCCTCTGTCGAGACCACGGCTGCACTTTCCAGAATTTCCTAAACTCGTTCACTAAGCATTGTTGGAGTTGCGCCCTTCACAATCAATCCTTTAAATTATTTGCGCAAAAATATATTGCTATTTCGTATTACTGGTAATCCCACTTAACCTGATGTGGACTATATGACTGATCTTTTTTACCTGTTTCAAAATGGCTCGATTTAGTTTGAACTGAAAATGTGTGTTTAATGCCCAATTTTCCTATTGCTAGTATGAAAGCAATTCCCACTTAAGATTACCAAATCAAGAAGGTTATCGCCGTTCAAAAGCAAGTTTGCATTTAAAGGACTAAAGTATATCGTGAGATTATGGAAGAGAAAGCTGCTACCATGAATGTATGTTGATTCAATTCCTTACTAAGAAATTTCATACAAAAGCGTGAAAAGATCCCACACTCAATTGGCAAGATGAAATATAAACAGGTATAAAATTTAACACTATTCGAATTTCGAATGCATATCACTGAGATAAACTTCATGCTGAATTTTAATAGAATACGGATTTTAAGCACTTTGATGTTCAAGCATATGTCGATCTCGTTTTGTCTAATATTATTCCTCGTGTTGTTTATCATCTAAGTGGATGTCTACTTGCACCCCTTTAGATCTCATAGTCAGATGACAGTTTTCAGGTGTTGGTTGACATCTGCCGATTTTAGTACTTACCAACTTCTTAAACGTGTGCATTTTTTGGCTGTACTTTTTAACTGATGGAGAAGGAAAAAACAGGTAAAAATTCGTACCAAATATATATATACATATATATAGGTTTCAATTTGTTTTCGTCCTCACCCTGAAAAATTCTCTCTTAAATTCAAGAAAATTTCTGCTTAAATTTCCTTTAGGATTCCCTCATAAATGGCATCTCGGGAAACGGGAGACATATAAGATGTGTAATTGTGATAATTTACTCTTGCCATAAAACTTGGTTCTTTTGGTTGCTTTTAAAATTAATACATTCGAGATTATGATTTCCCTTGGCCTTAATGCAATGATGAGTTTTCTACGTTAAAATTTCAAGCAGAATTCAATTTTATTTATTGAGTTAGAAACCCTAAAAAACAGTGCTGAACAGATAGTAGACATAAAGTAAGGAAAAATTACCTTATCAACTTATTGCAAACTTTTGTAGTTGGTTAGAGAGAAAAGATTAAGTCCCGCAAAATTATCAACTTAGGATAAGTTTTAACCGGTTCTAGATAGACTCTCCAGCAAGTGGAACACACGCTGTACTGACCAGGTAAGTAATTTAGCCAACAAATATAACAATTATCAGGAAATTAACTGCTCCATCACCTATATTTTTCTAAATATTAACCTCGTTCATGTTAGCAAATTCTGGTATAAAATAGGCGAGAATGGGAAATTATTTTTCTCAAGTTATACCTTTTTAATTAATATTAAACAAGAATTATGACGCTTTTCAATGATTTATTGATTTTTAAAGCGAAAGAAACAATGTAGAAACATTAAAAGGAACGACTGCGTACTACGATGCCTTCTTTAAATGCAAGAAATTGCAAAAAACCACGTGCCTTCCGTCTACACGGGTG
Source organism: Rodentolepis nana (assembly GCA_900617975.1). Classification (NCBI taxonomy): domain Eukaryota; kingdom Metazoa; phylum Platyhelminthes; class Cestoda; order Cyclophyllidea; family Hymenolepididae; genus Rodentolepis; species Rodentolepis nana. Next base: position 48,084 of record UZAE01012021.1, read on the forward strand.
TCTGAGTGTTCTTTGCCAAAACTAACTCCTGATAATGTTTCCCGCAATAAAGTTGTTGGTCAGCCTGTTTGTAACTGTTAAGGCTATAAAGCAGAAAGGCACCACGATTAGTCACTCTTACTTCTAAGTAATAAGTAGTAAATAGCACTTACTTTAGGACCAAGTCGCATGTGCCGCACCGGAAGCACTGTTTGTGCCAAATTTGACCACCAGCTTCAACTCTCTCTACGGCGTAGACTGTCTTTCCACAACGGACACATTTCTCAAGTTTGGGCTATAAATTTGATTAAGCCATACAGATTAAAGTACTGGCAATTACCCATCCAACAGAAGCTTTCTAAATCTAATTGAGTGAACATACGAGTCTACCGAGTTATAATTTTGTTAAAAAGTGAATATAGACGTCCGTTTGCTTTAGATTTATATCAACTCGCCCCCCTTCCGCCCTTCCCTTGACAGATGAATCAATATGGTGAAACTAATTATATATGCCAACATACTTAGGTGAAAAGCATTTCGCTCCCACATTTAAATGAGAGTGCAAAAAACCGGAATATCAGGCATAAGCAGTCTAGGAAGTCACTTTAGATTTGGTCTTAAACTGCTTCAATATTGATCGAAATATTGTTTCCTAACTTGCTTGTCAACTAAAAGGCATGAGTAAATTCTTCTACTTTTTAAAAGTTGAGCACATAGTCACGGTGCTAGATTTCATTTAATCAAAGGCAAATACAAAGCTGCACACACTTCCAAATCAGACGGTTTGCAATCGCAATGAGTCATTAGAATGAATGAATCATGCGATGCTTTATAAATGTCATGGTGACATCCCAAATCTTGCACCCTAACGATTTGAAATAACCTTAAACAGTCTGTCCTGACTATTAATTTCATATTTGCCCTCCTCAATAATTGGCCCATCAAGTAAAAAAAAATTATACTTGAATTGCCAAAGCGGCCATAAAATTGCGATTAATTAACTCTGAGAATTGGACTAATGACAAGCCAATAAGACCAGAATTTATTGCCTATTATTGAATATCAAATTTGAGTTTTGTAATTACTTATCAAGTAAATTGGAATGATGGACATCATTAGACAATTAGTGATATTCTGATAAGTTAAATTCCATGAAATAATCAATCAATTCAATATGAGGCAGGAGTTTCTCCTTATGATCATATAAATGACTAGTAATTATAAGAAAGAACAATTTGGAGAAAAGTAATTTAACTTACCGGTTGGAAAGGCATATTGTTAATACTGGGTGCAGAAATGGAGTTCTGACTCTGACACTCTCCACAGTTAACAAGACAACTTCACTGGGATTTCTCATTGGCTAGCACTCACTAACCAATGAAATGCTGGTCTTCAGCAGATTGCACACGTTCGCTAATTTCGTCCCCGTTTCTCTTCTGTGTAGATCTGCAACATTTAACGGAGTGACGGTCACATGACTTATTACATTTTCTTCTTCGTCTTCTTAAGTCCCCAATGTCATAAGGTTACCACCGGCATCTGATTTTTCCCCACCAATCAGGGCCATATGTACTTATACGAATTTCACTTGAAAATAATCCCACTTCAGGTCAATGAATGGAACATTCAAATAATTTTGTGAAATTGTCATTCAACTATAAGATAAAATGTATATAAATTTTACACCTGAATACTTGTATTTTGTAACAAGTGGTTGATTCCAGATTCAACCTAAGAGCAGTGAGTTGAATCGATTTGGTCAATACTAGCTGCACCCTTGTGATTTATACGAAAAGTTATAGGTATCGACTCTACTTAACTTGCGTTATTTAAAATGCACGTATTTCGGTCACAGGAAAGTAAATTAAGTGACACGAAAAACGCTGAAAAGGTAAAATTAATACTTTATTGATTATAACAAAGGCGTGTGCGATAGACTTACCTCCACGTGTTGCACCCTGGGCAACATATACTCATGCGGCAAAAAAGTCTATAAACTGGCAGTTGACTTTTGAGTTCAAACTGCCATCCCCTCACTGTATGTCATATTCGACCACTTCCATAGTACACACCTCGCCTTTCATCTACCTTTGTGTCTGTCCGTTTGCATCTTTAAAACCCTCTTCTGTCCCCCCCCCCTTCTCGACTTTTTTCGCTTTGTTTTTCCCCTTCCTCTGTGAAGCCTGAAGTCAACTAAAGCGCTAATGATAACTATCATAAAGCTTGCCATTTGATATAAATATAATTATAAAAAAATGATATATCACTATTGATACAATGTGATCTATGTGTGTTATTGCTACGAATTTCAGATCCATAGAGAAATTGAGGGGACCTGCGGCTTAAACATGTCACGGCTTCGACAACTTCTAACTGTTGAACCGGTGGTATGACATCGTGGAGGCACTTCAGTCTCAACACCTCTTTTGATTTAATTAACTAAACGTTTAAGAAACATTTCACAAAATTTTTTTTGAATGACACATTACTGAACTTGGTTTTATGCCAAGCGCATGACATTTAATCGGTTATTTAGAACTAATTGTAAGTTAGCGTAAATAAAAAATAAAAATCAGACGACAACAAAAAAGAATTTTCCAAACTTAATAGTTGTGCATTTCCTGTTTATTTTTCCATTTTGTAGAATAGTCGTTTTTTCTAAAAAAGATGATTCTAAAATATGGCATGATCGTCAGTCGTTTTGCCATTCGTAAACACGATCAAATTTGTTTTATTTAATAAATGAAAATTAACACCATTTAACACGATTTTCTTTTTATTTATGAAAATTGAAATGAAACGCGAAATGGCACTTTCTTCGAATGAATAGACACGTTAGCTCATTATCTTCTTGTGTAGAAATTACACTTGATATCTCACAGAAATATAACTAAATGTGCTTAACGCAGGCTCTACTACAATCAAAGTTATCAACTGGTTTATGGGGACTACTGAACCAGAACAAGGTCACAAAACTTTAAACTGTTGTTTGCAGCCAACAAAAGTAAAAAGTATTTCCAAATCATGTGTGCGATAGACTTACCTCCACGTGGTGCAACCAGGGCAACGTATACTCATACAGCAAAAAAGCCTATAAATCAGCAGTTGACTTCTGACTTCAAACTACCATGATTGCTTTCACAGTACTAATCTTCCCTTTTCTCTGCCTTTGTGTCTGTCTGTCTGTTAATCACTATTCTCTCCCTCCTCTCGACTTTTCGGCACTTTGATGTTCCTCCTCCTCTCTGTGAGGCCCGAAGTCAAGTAAATGGCTAATGAGCACTGTCAAAACACCTGTCATTTGAAATAAATAAATAAATAAGTCTCAAATAATAGAACATGGAGTTTTTTGTTGTAAGGATTCGAACTAGGGGGGAGGGAGAGATAACGCTGAAGGGTGAGTGGAACAGACGTGTGTCTGCGTTGACCATGATGCAATCGAATGGTAATAAGGAATGTAGATTCTGTGAGTTTATTAAATTTTTTAGGCGCGATTTTCATCATTTGGTTCATTTTAATCATTCTCTTATCATTTATTTATTTATATCAAATGGCAGGCATTTTGATGGTTATCATTAGCCCTTTAGTTGACTTCAGGCTTCACAGAGTTGAATGAACATCAAAGTGAAAAAAATCGAATGGGGGGGGGGTGGACGGAAGAGTGTTTCAAAGATGTAAGAGACAGACACAAGGGTAGAAAAAGGTGAGGTGAGTACCGTTAAAGTAGTCGAATATGACATACAGTGGGGTGATATTTTGCCGTATGAGTATGCGTTGCCCAGGGTGCACCACGTTTTTGCCGTATGAATATACGTTGCCCAGGGTGCACCACGTGTGCCTTATGAGTATACGTTGCCCAGGGTGCACCACGTGGAGCCGTATGAGTAAACGTTGCCCAGGGTGCACCACGTGGAGCCGTATGAGTATACGTTGCCCATGGTGCACCACGTGGAGGCAAGACTATCGCACACCCCACTCTCTTATCATGAATTATCCCAAACCTCTCACCTACAAAGTGGAGAATTCATGCATCTTTAATGTCATTTTTCAGTCAATTTTTAGTCTTCGGCCCCATCATAAGTTTTATTTGCCTATTCAACGATTTCAGGGCGATGTAGTACCAAAGATGCTATACCTTAGTTAACCAAGACTCAAAAATTTTGTTGATGGAGCCTCTGTTTATTCCAATGTTTTTTCCATTGGGGTTATCCCTAATGTCTAGAAACCAATCATCTCGAAAACACTTTGGCAAGCTCAAATTCTCCCCCTCCCCAACTCTGTATATATATATATTTCTTTGTCTTAAAATAATTCATTTTAATTTGCGTGAGAATATTGCTATTGTGACCAACGCTACCAAGACTGAACAAAGCAACCTTGCGCGAAGAGACCGCACAGCCAATCAGCGATAAATTTAATGCATTGAATGACTCAGCATGCTGCCTTGGCGACAAATTGTGCGCGCTGTTGTTTGATGCTCCACGGTGTGCTTCTGGTGCACCAGTTCCTAAATTTTGGTGACTCAACAAACCGGGGGCCTTCGCATCTGTTAGACTAGCGTTGTCTCCAATTTTACAATTTGAGAAAATCATTTTCATTGCAAACGCTCAGTCCAATCTGTTACCTTCATTACTGTAATCAATTAAATACCAGTGTTTTAATCTCAATTATTTAGACAAAAAAGCATTAGTTTTCAATAGCCACCTCATCACGATCAGCTGTTCCATCATTTTTTTCCAAGGAAGCTAATTAAATTTAAACATCGAACCAACCACATTACCATTCAACGCGTTTTTTTGTTTCCACATGCATATTTAATGATGTGATTCCAACTAACAGCTTTTTATAAATACCTTCCTTAGACGTGATCACTTAAAGATGCGTAGGAATTTAAACTTTATTGCAACCCAATTGCACTCCACATTGGATTCATTGTCAAAATTCGAAAGAAGCAATATTTTTACGTTCTAGAATATTTTGATGAAAGTGTATTGAGCGTGGAGTGCGCAATAGACTTACCTCCACGTGGTGCAACCCAGGCAACGTATACTCATACGACATAAAAAGTCTATCAACCGGCAGTCGACTTCTGACATCAAACTAACATGAACCCACAGTATACCATATTCGTCCACTTAAAAATTACTCACAATTCACCGTTTTCTCTACCTTTTTATCTGTGAATCACTCTTCTTTTCCCTCCTCTCGACTTTTTCTCATTTTGATGTTCCTCTCCTCTGTGGAGACCGAAGTCAGACAAAAAGCCTGCCATTTGCTATAAGTAAAATATCAAACGTATCGAAGGCTTCAAGGGAGATGAAATTCGACGGAATTAGGGACAAAGCTACGCAACCAGTGGTTAGTTAATTGTCGAAACGCTTAAGAACAGATTGTCAATATTAACTATCTGTATAAAAATGTCCAAATTCATGAACTTTGTCAGCTCTTAAACGTTGTACTACTGTAATAAATAAGTAGGAATTAAATATAAGCTTCGTTTGTCGAAGCATAAATAACACCTTCTTTTCCACCTATAGCGAAGTATTTTACCTTACAATCATATTTGACAAAAAGGGGTGAACGATAGACTTACCTCGACGTGGTGCACCATGGGCAACGTATACTCATACGGCAAAAAGTCTATTAATCGACAG